>WNWK01058997.1:0-10302 GCA_009830355.1 Cherax destructor | reverse complement strand
CACCATAAAATATTTTTTTTTCGTTATGTTCAGAATGATTTTAAAAATTATTGCAACCAAATTTTCACTTGTCTTATATGGAAAGGGGAGCGTTGCTATTTAAGCCAAAATCACCAGTTTTACCTAATCGGCACGAATATTTTCATATATATATTACGTATATATATATATAAGACAAAGGAGAAGCCTTAGGACCTTTTACCCCTCAAAGTGTGAAATTATCCAAAAACGGAAATAATCAGGGGGAAAAAATCCTCCCAGAAGTCACTACTACCCTCCATCCAACAGTACCCTCCTGGGATGCTGGGTCACCACGCCATCGACACTGTCCCAAGGACAAAGTGAATGACCTAAAAAGAATGGAGGAGGAATAAGTGATCTTGTCCCCATGATGCCCTGTATCTCTCACAAGGTGTTTTACTATGCCAAGCTACTTTTCCTGAGGTGCCCCCTTTTTTAAAAACCCCAAACCCCCGGAGTATGACGACATGAGATCAACCTTCAAGAAGGCACTGAATCTGTCACTAGAGGATCAGCAATGGGAGGGGCAACCTCCCAGTGCGACTGGGAGGTATGGGGTAAAGCAACAGGTAGCGTTACCTGCATTTCTGTCATCGTGTTTGGCTTCCAGTGGATTAGCAAGGGGATTGCCCCTGAACGTTTGAGAGGGGTGGTGGGAGCCAAGCCCCCTTTCATTGAAGCAGCAGTGCAGGGGGACATCCGGCAGACCCCTCCAGTAGACCAGCCCCTCCCAAAGAGAAAAACCGCCCCACTGGGAAAAACCGATCAGGGAAAAAAATTTCCAACACAATGCTCACCAACGCTTCGGGAAAGGAAAACCCGTTCCTAGCGGTGAAGGCACCACACTCAGGAGATTTCCTTCTGCTGTTAATTCCTTTTGGGGACTCGACCGCCCCAAAGGCCATTGGTTGGTGTTGCTCTTCCCCCACCCGCCCCCATACTCACCAACATAGTGTATTTGGGCGGGGACGGCTGACCAACGACTTCATGGTCAGTGTGTCAAATCAGAAGGGAAGTATGCTAGACATGAGGAGGTCAATGAATAAAGAAAGCCCCCCGCCCGTTTCCCAGCTCAACGGGGAAACCCCAAGTGCAGAGGTCTGATGGAAGTCAAAAACGTCCATGGGGCCCCCATGCTACCCGGGAAAGGGTGGTGCGAGCTTGGGACTACACCTGTGTGCCACATTGGCAGACACCACCTGCCATCCAGCCGAAGGGGGGGAGCTGCCAGCCACAGGAGACCCAAAAACCCGAAATATGAAGACCTTCCCCCCCTTTCTATAATTTATCCCAATAAAGGGGGGACCATGGAGCATGGGGAAGGGCCTAAAGTTTTCAAGGAGCTGGGTGGAAAAATCATCATAGAAACCAAGGCCCCGGGCGACCAGCTTCCGTTTGGACCAGTGTTGCGATCCAAGGGGGAAAATTTCCATTCTGGGAGCGGCCCACTGCCGGGAGTTGGGCGAAGATTTGACATGTAGCTCTGGGTTTTTATTTGTTTTTTACTCCCCCTTTTTTGTTTTATATATATATATATATATATATATATATATATATATATATATATATATATATATATATATATATATATATATATATATATATATATATATATATATATATATATATCATATATATATCATATATATCATATATATATTATATATATCATAAATTTTAATTGCAGGACAGGGTGCAGGATCTATTTAACTGAACAATCATGTATATAAAAAGAACGAAATTTTTTAAAAATTTCTTCATCTCCTCTCATTTTACAATAACCTTGATGAGGATGATGAAGGGAGGGAAAGAGGAGGGGGAAAAGGAAAGGGGGAGGAATAGGAGAAGGAGGAGGAGGAAGAAGAAGTGGTAACGGAAATTTAAGGGATTGACAGTAAAAAATTTTGTGTGAGGAAAGGAGATGGAGAAGCATCAGTGGGGTACAGAGGAGGAAAAGAAGGAGGGAAAAAAGGAGGAAAGAAAGGGGGAGGAGGAAGAGAAGGAGAAGGGGGAGGAGGAAGAAGGGACGAAAGAGAAAATGGAGTGAGGGGGAAAATCCCTTTCCCGGAAGTAAGTAGAGCAAGAATATTTCTGGGGAACCTGGCCAAGAGGAGCCTGGCCAAGATGAACCTGGCCAAGAAGAGCCTGGCCAAGATGAACCTGGCCAAGATGAACCTGGCCAAGAAGACCCTGGCCAAGAAGAGTCGGGGTAAAGAAGAGCCTGGTCAAGTGGAGCCGGGCCAAGAGTCTGGCAAAAGAAGACCCTGGTCGGGGAACAGGCCAAGAGGGCCTGGCCAGAGAGCTGGTAAAGAGGAGCCTGGTCAAGAAACCTACCCAAGAGGAGCCACCCCAAGAAGAGTCTGGCTGAAAAAATCCTGGTCAAGTGGAGCCTGGCCAAGGGGACTTGTTCAAGAGTATCCGAAGAAGATCCTCGGCCAAGAGGATCTTCCCAAGAGGATCCTGGCCAAGAAGAGCCTGGCAAGTGGACCCTAGAAAAAAAAGCCTGTGGGACCCTGGCCAAGACGATCCAATGAAACCTGGCTAGGATCCGGGAAAAAGAGGATTTTGCACAAGGGATCCTGGCCAAGAAAATCATGCCCAAGAGGATCTTGCCCAAGATCACCTTCCCAAGAAAATCTTATACAAGAGGATCCTGACCAAGAGAATTTGTACAAGGGGATTCTCCAAGTGGATCCTGGGGATATTAATGATCATAGCCAAAAGACCGGGCCCAAAGAGGATATTACCAAGAAGATCCTTACCAAGAGGATTTTTCCCAAGAGGATCATTACAAGGAGGATCTTGTCCAAGACGATTCCGTTAAAGAGGATCTTGTACAAGGAATCCTGGTCAGGAAGATCGCCAAAAAACGGCATCCTGGCCAGGAGGATCATGTCCAAGAGGATCCTGGCCAAGAAGATCATGCCCAAGAGGATCCGGGGAGGATCATGCCCAAGAGGATCCTTGCCAGAAACATGTCCAAGAGGATCCGGGCCAGGAGGATCTTTCCAAGAGGATCCTGGCCAGGAGGATCATGCCCAAGGGATCCTGGCCAGGAGGATCATGTCCAAGAGGATCCTGGCAAAGAAAAAAGAAGCTTTATTTCCCCGAAAAAGAATTTAAAAGCTGAATAACAGAATAAGAAAGAGGAAGACGCTAAAAAAACAGCGCTGAGTTGAGAGGGAAAGGGAGAGAAGTAGAAAAAGAAGGGGAAAGCAAGGAAAAGGTGATGAAAAGGGGGCTTGGGGGGAGCAGAAAAGAGGCTTTTATCCTAGGAGGAAGAGAAATAGGGGAGAGGGAGAAAAAAGGGGAAGAAGAAGAGACAAAAAAATGGTTTTAAAAGGGAAAGGAAGAAGAAGAAAACACGGAATTAGGGGAACCAAGAAAAGGAGGGGAATAAAAGGAAAGGGGAAAAAACCCCGGGAATGAGGAAACTGTCTGACAATATCCAACTTCTTCTCCTGCCTCCTCCCCCTTTTATCCCCCCCATGCAAATGTTTATTGACTCAAGATCAAGAATACTTTTTTACTCCTATGAATTTTTTCCCTTCTCCCCATATGAAAACCCTTGAAACTTTGCATATGTAAAATTTTCATAATGTCATTCTTTGAGATCGAGATTATCAGAATATTCATTATTTTAAAATCTGGGGGGTTCCCCTGAACTATAGCTCAACTGAGTTGTCTGTCTCTCTGCGAGTTATTAAACTGCATTCTCTTGACTTTAAATATTAACCTATTCTTTTTTTTGGTATACTTTCAAGGATGGAAATATTACTGTTTGTATGTTGTATATTGTATTTTTACAGTCGGATGTTTATGTAGTGAGTTAAGATGGGTCTATAGGTGTAATGTTTATTGTTTTTGCCAAAAGTTTGTAAATAACACAACACACACACACACACACACACACACACAACACACACACACACACACACACACACACACACACACACACACACACACAGGAGCTGTGACCGCCCCCAACCAAAACGGGGAGACACAAGCTCACACTCTCCTAAAACACTCCCAAGCATATTCTCACCCCTCCCCATTCACACTACATAGTAAATTACTACGGGCCCTTTATGTCATTGTCATGTATGCTATAAAAGGTGATATAGAAGATAATCAGAATAATAGTGTGGACCACCTGGAAGGAGAGTTCACAAATAAAAAAGTACGGAAGATGATAAGTCCTGTCTCACAAAGCTCTTAGTACTATTAAAAGGAACATGGGCGAGGCTTGAGAGAGGATTGGGTGGACTGGATATTCTTGAACGGGGAAGACATTTGACAAGTACAGTACAAGAGACGGGGTTTAAAAAGGTGGATTTAAATGTCAAATAAATCAAGGAATCTGAGGAATTAAACAAAAAAGTACGAAAGCAAACGTGACGGGGGGGGTTCCACAAGGATCAAATTTAACTGGTATGTTTCTAGTGTTCAAATGTCATGTCGGAAGAGATAAACCCCGAAGATCCGTCTTCGCAGCGATGTGAAACTAATGATCAGAATGAAAACAAGACAACGAAATGCTACAAATGAACGTTGACGGTTGAGAATTTCCTCTGACAAGTGGCTTTAAGGGGGAAGGACACAACACCCAGAAACACAGATGGGCTCAGGGGGCAAAGCTGCATAACTCATAAGAAGGATTTTGCAGTGAGCATTCTGAACATATCACCGGAGGTGAATATCAACAGATGTACCTTTTAAAAAAATCAAAAGTCATTCCCGACACTACATATTACGTCAAGCCCATCTTGGGGTATGAATGTTAACAACTGGGGAAAACTTTTTTTAAAATGGAAAAGGCAAAGAGATCTGTGAGACTAATACCATAGCTATGAATCAGAGAATAAAAAAGCCAAACTCTAACATTAGAGAGCAAAAAGGGCCCGGGGGAAAAATGATCAAGACTAAAAATATTCATAAACTCATAAGGGGGCCCAAGGTGGTTGTAAGGCGGAAAACAGGTAAGCAAGAGCACAGCTGGAAGTTAAAAAAACATGACTCACAGGGATGTCAAAAAAAATTTTTTCTCTCACATTGACCGGAAATGGGTTAACCTGGACAACGAAATGGCAGCGGAAGGATCGCGGTTTTGATTAGGAATGGGCCTGACGCCAGGGAGAGGAACCTAATAACAGCCCAATCATTAATACCTGAGTACACACTCACATAGGCACACACACACACACACACACACACACACACACACCCCACACACACACACACACGTGATAGTGTGCAAAGTCTTTGGAAAAAAACATCGAAAAAAAATGGTGGAGCATCTGGAGCAGAACAGGTTAATCAACGCCAGACAACACGGTTTCAGGGGAAAGGGAAACCTGTGTAACAAACCCCCTGGGGTTCTATGATAAAAAACAGGGAAGGCATGATAGAGAAGGGTGGGTTGACTGCATTTTCTTGGGCTGCAGGAACCTTTTACACAGTTCCTCACATGAGATTAGTAAAGAAGATGGAAGAAACGGGATAACAGGAAGGGCACTGAATGGACGGAATCCTCACAGGGAGGCAAAAAAGGTCATGGTGGGGATGAGGTATCACAGTGGGCGCCGGAGAGGGTGTACCGCAGGGGCGTCCTAGGGCCAGTGCTATTCTTGCTATTTAATGACAGCGGATGGGGTAGATAAAAGTTTTTCCAGATGATGTGAAATTAATGAGGGGGAATCACATCGGAAAAGGGGCCCAAACGGACTTCAAACAGACCTGGACAAGCTTGACATCTGGTCAGCAACTGGCTTTGAATTTAACCCCCCAAATGCAAAGTCATGAAGATCGGAGAAGGGCAAAGAAGACCGCTGACAGAGTACAGGCTAGGTGGACAAAGGCTACAAACCTCAAAAAAGGAGAAAGCCCTTTTGGGGTGAGTATAACACCAAGCACGTCTCCGGAAGCACACATCAACCAGATAACCGCGGCAGCATATGGGCGACTGGAAAACCCTTAAGATTAGCGTTCCGTTACCTTAACAAGGAATCGTTCAAGACACTGTATACCGTATGTCAGGCCCATACTAGAGTATGCAGCACCAGTCTGGAACCCACACCTGGTCAAGCACGTCAAGAAATTAGAGAAAGTGCAAAGGTTTGCGACAAGGTTAGTTCCACAACCGGGGCTGCCTTATGAAGAAAGGTTGAGGGAAATAGGACTAACAACACTGGAGGAAAAAAGGGGTTTGGGAGGAGACATGATAACGACATACAAAATACTGGGGGGGAAATTTGACAAGGTAGTTTGTGACAGGTTTTTTCCAGAGGGGGAAACACAGAAACAAGGGGACACAACGGGAAAGCTGAAGATAGATGAGTCAAGGGATTTTAGGAAAAAATTTCTTCAGCCAAGAGTAGTTAGGAAGTGGAATAGTTTTAGAATGATATAGGAGGCAGGAACCATCATAGTTTTAAGACAAGGTATGATAAAGCTCAGGAGCAGGGAGAGCAGAGACCCAGGCAGACAGGAAGGCAGGGCCAGGAGCTGAGTCTCGACCCCTGCAACCACAATTAGGTGAGTACAATTAGGTGAGTACAAACAACACACACACACACACACAAAACCCCAAAAACACACAACAACACAGGAAAAAGACAAAAAACACAGGGGGTAGGAAACCCCAATCTCAAATGAAAAGTTTGAGATATGCAGGTCCCAAACCCCCGGGGGTTTAAAAATATAAAACTAAGGGAGGATACACCAGACGGAAAAAAAGGGGGAGTGCAGAAAGAACCGACCCGACATAAGCTTAAAAAAACACTCACAGGGATGAAAAGGGCCACTTTCCAAAAATTCAATCCAAAGGAAAACAAGGGGACAATGGGGACACTCACAAAACCAATACAACAAAAAAAACAACAAAAGACAGGGTTAAGTTGAACACTCAGTTGAGTCCCGGGAAGCAGGAGACCACACAGAACAGCAGACCCAAGGAAAAAGGGGGGAAAGGGATAAGGAATTTGAACACGGGGTGAGTGGGCAGAAGGCAGGGGGCAGGGAAACGGTGATGAAGGGGACTTTAAACAAGGAAACGAGGAGAATTGGACCACAGGGGAAAAAAATGAAGAGCAAGGTGATGGATTTGGGACCCAAATTTTGACCAAAACGTAAGGGAAAGAAGAAGAGAGAGAGAAGGGGAAAAGAGATGCCATCACCGAATAGCAAATTGGGGGCACATATATGAAGGGCCCCCGGACCAATCATTTTTTTGCTTGAAACACATAGAGACAAGTAGGGGAACAGGAAGGGCGGGAAAAGGAAAAAAAGAAAGGGACAATTAGGTGGAAATTAGTGTTTTAAAACAACACCACACACTATTTCCCAAATGGGAAAAAAAAGGGGACACATTGGAAGTTGGACCAATAACAAGGGAGTTAGGAAGTATTTCTTTAGCACAGAGTGGTCGGGAAGGAATAGGGGGAAGGATGTAGGGGGACAGGACCCATTCGTGGCTTTAAGAAGAGGTAGATAAAGCTCATGGCGCGGGGAGAGTGCCCAGTAGGGCCCAGTGAAGGGGCGGGGTCAAGAAATTAACTCGACTCCCACCAAACTGGGACAATACACACATAAAAGTGAGTGAAGAGGGGGGGCCAGGAGCTGAGTCTCGACCCCCTGCAATCACAAATGGGGAGTACACACACAGGCACACACACATGGGGGCACACACTCACACACACACACACAAACACACACACACACACACACACACACACACACACACACAGAGTGATCATGGGGTTTTTAAGCTTCGAATACACAGAGTGTTACAAGTGGGGGGGGAAGCAGGAAGAGCTGGACGAATGAAGCCAAACTACAAAAAAGGGGGACTATGGGCATGAAGAACTTCCTGAACGGGGTTCGTGGGACAGAGAACGGCAGGGGAGTCAGTAAACGAGATGATGGAAGGGACATCAATATGAAAGGGAAAGGGAGGAGACGTTTGTCCCCGGGTAAAGAAATAATGAACAAGAGGATGGTTTGGTTCCCCCAAAAGGTGCAGGGAAAAACCCAAGTGTGCTAGGGAATGGAAGAAGAAGGCAAAGGACCTAGGGGAATAAGGAGTGCAGTCAGAGCCAGAAATGAATATGCACAGAAGAAGAGAGCCCAAAGATAATATGAAAAAGACAAGGGAAACCAAATAAAAGCTTTGCAACCACATTAGGAGGAAGACAACAGTCAAGAACCCGATGATCAGGCTAAGGAAGGAAGGAGAAGAGACACAGCAACAAGGGACACAGTTGGAAATTGAAACTCTGAATAAGGGGTGTTAGGAAGTATTTTTTAGTCACAGAGTGGTCAGGAAGTGGGAAAAGTTTGGGAAGCGAAGTGGAGGCAGGTTCCATTCATAGCTTTTTTAAAAAGAGGTATAATAAAGCTATGGGCCCGGGAGAGGACCCAGAGCGGCCAGTGAAGAGGCGGGGCCAGGAGTATGAATCGACCCCTGCAATCACAACAGGGGAGTACACACACACAACGATACAAAAGATTTAAGTTAACGAGGAATTATATCCCTGAAAATCAGCAGGACCAAAAGGGCCTGGACAGGCTGCAAGGCTGGTAAAAAACTGGCTCCCCGTTTAACCCCACCCAAAAGCAAAGTCATGAAGATCGGGGGAAAGGGAAAAAAGACCACAGACAGAAATAGGCTAGGTGGGAAAGACTGCAAACCCACCCAAGGAAAAGTATCTGGGGTGAGGTAATAGAGCACATCTCCTGAGGCGCACATCAACCAGATGACTGCTGCAGTCTGGGCGCCTGGCAAACCTAAATAGCGTCCGATACCCAGTAAGGAATCGTTCAAAAGTCGTACACCGTGTTCGTCAGGCCCATTGGAGTATGCAGCACCAGTTTGGAACCAACCGGTCAAGCCCTCAAGTTTAGAGACAGTCCCGGGGCAAGGGAAATGTCCCACGAAGAAAAGTTAAGGGGAAACGGCCTGACGACACTGGGTGACAGGAAGGTTAGGGAGACATGATTACGACAAAAAAAATACTGCGATTAATTGACGAGGTGGACAAAGACAGGATGTTCCAGAAGGGACACAGAAAAAGGGGGCCAATGGAAGGAAGCTCAGATGGTCAAAGGGGTGTTGGGGTTTTTTCAGTCACAAAGTTGTCAGGAAGTGGAATAGTCTGGAAAATGGAGTTGGGGGGAACCATACATAGTTTTAAGACGAGGTTTGAAAAATAAAGGAGCAAAAGAGAAAGACCTAGTAGGACCCGAGAAGAGGGGGCCAGGAGAATGAATCGCCCCCGCAACCCAATTAGGGGAGCACACACAAAGGCATGAATCGACCCCTGCAACCCAATTAGGTGAGTACAAGCACAAACACTGAAAACACACAAACACTGACACAAACATTGACAAAACACACACACACACACACCCCCAACCCACAAACACACACACACACACACACACACACACACACACACAAAAAAACACACACACACACACACACACACATACACACTAGATACTTTACAACCTTCACAATTCGTCTTCACGACCCCCCCACGTTCCCAGATCCCTCCATACGTCTTCCTCACCTTGGTCCTCTGATCGCTCTGACCGGCAGAGTCTATCTTATTTTCTTATTCATCCGGCCCGTCCCCCTTGTATCCCCATTTAAACCCCCCTTTAGACTCCTCTTCCCCAAGACATGTCTCACACCTTTTCTTAGCAGGTTGTGTTTACACCTCTCCTTCCCCGCCTTATCTTAGTTTCTTCATCTCAATTTTTTTCCCCACGTTTTGTTGAAAAGATTTTAAAAAACTTTTTTGAACTAAGAGGGAAATTAAAATGTGATATGAAAAGGTGTTTGTGAAGAATGAAAAGGCACAAACGACGAAAATACACAAATAACCCGTTGGGGAAAAAAACTTATGGCGACGTTTCCCCCGACTTGGACTATTGAGGACCGAAACGTCGTCATAAGTTTTTTTCTTCTGAGCGGGTTTTTTGTATTTTTTGTGAAGTCTACTAATTTCCCCCATAAAAAAATTAGAATGGTCTTTACTGTATATAAGGAATACATGTTACATTACATTGATTTAACCCTAACCTTATTAATAAAACCAGTGGACTTTTTTTTATTGAGGTTCTTACAATTTGTTTAAATTAAGCACTTGTGCATTGGGTTTATATTTAATTATTAATAAATAATATTAACTTCGTTCACTAAATATTTTTTAGCTTTTGTTTTAAAGTGATTTATGCAGTTACTGGTATTGCCTTGATGGGATAATGGTGAGGCGGCCT
>WNWK01058996.1:0-10302 GCA_009830355.1 Cherax destructor | reverse complement strand
CCCCTCTGAACAGCAGCGCTGAGTCGCTGGAACAGAAAACTAGCTGCCCTGGGATCCCTAGTTACCCTGTTGAGTCTTTTGCCCAGCTCCTTGAGGAACTTAGATGCACTCTTTCCCCATGAGCCAAGGGTCTCTGAGCCTATGGGAACAAACATATAATGATGGGCAAGTTCTCCATATTTTCTCGACTTCTGGGACTCCCTGAAGGTGGCAGCAGCCCCTATACCCTATATATATATATATATATATATATATATATATATATATATATATATATATATATATATATGTCTTGCCGATTAGGTAAAACTTGCGATTTTGGCTTAAATAGCAGCGCTCACCTTGCCATATAAGACAAGTGAAAATTTGTGTATGCAATAATTTCTAAAATCATTCTGAACATAACGAAAAAAATATATTTCATTGTGTTTGTTTATTATTAAATTAATGTTAAAGTATCTAAAATATATTTAGTTGGGTTAGGCTAAATTAAATTGCGCTTTTTGTAATAAGCTTAGGTAGGTTTTCAAAGTTTCTCTTGGTACAAAATTATAAATTCTTACAGTAACATAAATGAAAAAATATATCTTTAAACGTATAAGAGAAAATTTTAGGAAGGACTTAATTTTAGATGAGTTCTTGCAATTGACCAGTTTTACCTAATCGGCACGACACTATATATATATATATATATATATATATATATATATATATATATATATATATATATATATATATATATATATATATATATATATATATATATATATATGTCGTGCCGATTAGGTAAAACTTGCGATTTTGGCTTAAATAGCAACGCTCGTCTTGCCATATAAGACAAGTGAAAATTTGTGTATGCAATAATTTCGCCAAAATCATTGTGAACATAACGAAAAAAATATATTTCATTGTGTTTGTTTATTATTAAATTAATGTTAACGTATCTAAAATATATTTAGTTGGGTTAGGCTAAATTAAATTGCTCTTGTTGTAATAAGGTTAGGTAGGTTTTCAAAGTTTCTCTTGGTACAAAATTATAAATTCTTACATCAACATAAATGAAAAAAATATATCTTTAAACGTATAAGAGAAAATTTTAGAAAGGATTTAATTTTAGATGAGTTCTTGCTAATTGACCAGTTTTACCTAATCGGCACGACATATATATATATATATATATATATATATATATATATATATATATATATATATTTTATGCAAAAATATCACAGTAAACAGGTGATATCAAAATATGCAAGAAAACCACTATGAAAAAATAGAAGAATTCCAAGCGCTTTCGTGAGTAGTCACAAATGCGCTTGGAATTCTTCTATTTTCATAGTGGTTTTCTTCATATATATATATTATATGTCGTGCCGATTAGGTAAAACTTGCGATTTTGGCTTAAATAGCAATGCTCACCTTGCCATATACGACAAGTGAAAATTTGTGTATGCAATAATTTCGCCAAAATCATTCTGAACATAACGAAAAAAATATATTTCATTGTGTTTGTTTATTATTAAATTAATGTTAACGTATCTAAAATATATTTAGTTGGGTTAGGCTAAATTAAATTGTGCTTGTTATAATAAGGTTAGGTAGGTTTTCAAAGTTTCTCTTGGTACAAAATTATAAATTTTACATTAACATAAATGAAAAATATATCTTTAAACGTATAAGAGAAAATTTTAGAAAGGAATTAATTTTAGATGAGTTCTTGCTAATTGACCAGTTTTACCTAATCGGCACGACATATATATATATATATATATGCAAGAAAACCACTATGAAAATAGAAGAATTCCAGTTTGTGAGTAGTACAATGCTTAATTCTTCTATTTTTCATAGTATTTTTATATATATATATATATATATATATATATATATATATATATATATATATATATATATATATATATATATATATATATATATATATATATATATATATATGCAAGACAACCACTATGAAAAAATAGAAGAATTCCAAGCGCTTTCGTGACTGCTCACATTATCAAGGAACTATAAAAGGAAACGTGAGAAGAAGGCTTATAAAGAGGCAGAATACACCTCACAGTCACATCACACTAACAAAGACAACACCTCACAGTAGCGTAACATCTCACGACTCTGTGAAGAGGAACATAAGAAAGGACCTGAAACTCTTCCCAAGAATTAAGATTAGTCCAATTTATCATTAAATTCTTCCCAAATTTTATTAATTATAAATGAATCTAATTTATATAAACCAAAAGAAATATTCATATTATTTTCAAAACTGCTTTTAATGAAACATGATTTTATTATATTCCTCTCAACCATGGACTTGCTTGATACAACCTTCTGAGCATTTTGAAAATCAATTGGATATATATATATATATATATATATATATATATATATATATATATATATATATATATATATGTCGTGCCGATTAGGTAAACCTTGCTATTTGGTTTAAATAGCAACGCTCATCTTGATGAGAAAACCGACAGTTTAACTCTATCTTGATGTGAAGAATTATAGTGTACATAGGAACAATTATTTGTAGGTTTTCTGTAAATTTTAAATTTTAAATAATTGTTACCCTTAATAATTAAAACATCTAAGAAAGGCAATGAGTTATTTACTTCGAACTCAACAGTAAACATTATAGTATGAGCTAAGCTATTTAATTTAACAACGAAATGGTTTATGTCTACATTTTTAGGGAAAAGGCACAAAATATCATCAATTTATCTACACCACTTAGCTCTATTATGAAGGATTGTGTTAAGCAATCTTGTTTCGAAAAATTCCATATATAAATTACTAAGAACAGGAGAAAGAGGATTCCCCATTGTCATACCAAACTTCTGAGTGTAAAACTCATCATTAAATACAAATTTTGAATCAACAATACAAAGTTTAATGATAGTAGGAACTTTTATCTTTTTGAATATATAAATAATAATAATAATAATAATAATAATAATAATAATAATAATAATAATAATAATAATAATAATTTTATTTCATTGCAAGTTTACATTGAGATTTTGTAATTACAATTGTGAATTACAGTACAAAGAGAGCCACTATCATGCCATGGAATTATGGGTAGACTAAATCTAATGGCTTATAGACTACTTAATACTAGAGAAATTTATCAAGTTTGTTATAGTTAAACATTAGTTTTCATTTATAGCAGATAATAAGTTTACTCAAATTACAATCTGAGGATATTACATTGTGACAAGGTGAAAGTATTTTGTTGGTTGGTTATATATACAGTAAATATTGAAATTATATTATGGGAAAATAACACTGAGTGTTGTTGAAAGTAGTTTACAGTATGAGAATGCTTCAAGTTGGTGTGGGGGGCAGGTATTTATACTATAATGTAGTATTTATTAATGTATGAACTTTGGGAATCTAGTTTTAAGATTTAGGTAATTGAGAGATTTTTTGGTTGAATTGAGTATGGAGTATTTATTTCAGGGTGAGTAGGTGGTTTTTGACAAGAGTCTTAAATTGATGTTCAGACCAGGTTATTTTAGTATTTACTGGTAATGAATTTCAGATTTTGGGGCCCTTTATGTGCATACAATTTTTACACAGGGTGATATGGACACGGGGTATATCAAAAAGTGATCTGTGTCTTGTGTTATGGTCGTGTGTCCTGATAAGGTTGGTGAGGAGAAGTTTGAGTGGATGGTTTATATTAGAGTGTAGAGTTCTATGTATGTAGTAGGCACAATAATAAGTGTGAATGTTCTTTATGGTGAGCAGTTTTAGACTTTTGAATATTGGTGGAGTATGCTGTCTAGAGTGGGAATTTGCTAACATTCTGACTGCAGTCTTTTGCTGGGTTATTAGTGGTCTAAGTTGATCCCCATGCACAAATTCCATAGAAGAGATAAGGGTAGATGAGTGAATGATACAGTGGAAGAAGAGCTGACTGAGGCATATAGTAACGTATATGATAGTGTGCCTGCTGTCTTTGAGGTTTTCTTGGAAATTTGTTTTATGTGTGTTTTTAGAATTTGAGGTTACTGTCAAGGTGGATTCCTATTAATTTTCCCCTCTGTGAGTCTTGTGATGGGTGATCCATTGAGCGTTATGTTAAGTGGAACCTTTGTAGCTCTGTTTCCAAACTGAATGAAAAAGGTGTTGTCAGTATTGAGAGTAAGCTTATTAGTCGTCATCCATGTAGATATTTTCTGTAATTCAGCATTAACAGTGTTGGCCAGTATGACTAGGTTTGGGTGAGAGAAGACATATGTAGTGTCATCTGCAAACAATATGGGTTTGAGTAGTTGTGATGCATTCGGTAGGTCATTGTTGTAAATGAGGAAGAGGAGTGGTCCTAGGACACTTACTTGTGGGACACCGACTGTAATTTGCTCTGTGGAAGACTTAGCTCCATTTGTGTACACGTATTTGCTTCTGTTACTAAGGTAAGACTTTAGGTAGCTGAGTGAGTGTCCTCTTATACCATAGTGAATTAATTTTATGAGCAGTAAATCATGGTCGACTGTATCAAAAGCTTTACGTAAATCAATGAAGATTCCAAGTAGGAATTTCTTTCTTATCAAAAGCGGTGTATATTAGCTCTAGCATATGTATAATAGCATCATTTGTGCTTTAGTTACTCCTGAATCCAAACTGACAGGGGATGAGTATGTTGTGTGAGACGAGGTAGGAATAGATCTGTCTATGAATTAATTTTTCAAAAGTTTTAGAGAGCAGAGGTAAGTTAGATATTGGTCTATAATTATTCAAGTCTGCTTCATCACCTCCTTTGTGGATCGGGGTGACCCTCTCTATTTTGAGAATTGATGGGAAGGTGGAGAACTCCGTTTTTAGCTACCTGATATTGGATGATGTCTTCCCTCGACTACGAGCAGCTATATCTCCAACTTAAGGCGGAATTAACGGAAGCTAGAAGAGAAATTCAACGATTGAAGGGTATATGAAAGTATAATCCCCGGAACAATGTCGCCGATGAGCAGACCAACGAATGGATGCTAATCGGATCTGAAGGGACGAAGCTGAAGTTGAAGGTCCAGGAGACTGCTGTGAAAACCAGCAACTCTTTTTACTTGTTATCAGACGAATGTGAAGACATCCCAGCGAAGACCATCTTTACAAAGACCGTCGAGAACGCCATGCACACTGCCAGTCAAGGTAAGAACATTGTTTTAGTTGGAGATAGTCAGATTAGGTTTATGGGTAGGGCATTTTGTCTTAAGGATTGGAATAGGAGGCAGAGTATGTGTTATCCTGGGGCTGGGATGAAGGATATTGTTAGCCGTCTGGACGACATCACGAGAGGTAATGGGAGCAATCCTATTATCTGTCTCAGTGCTGGAGGCAACGATGTTGGCAGGCGTAGGAGTGAGGAGCTGATTAGCAGCTATAGGTCAGCAATAGACAGAATTAGGAAGAAGGGTGGGAACCCTGTCATATATGATATTTTGCCAAGGAGAGGAGTTGGAAATGAATGGTTGTCCAGGGCAATTGGTGTCAATTGCTGGCAGGTCAAAAACTGTAAGGAAAATGCAGTAACATTCCTTGACAACTGGGACCTCTTCTATGGCAGAAATGACATGTATGCCATTGATGGGGTTCACGTATCTAGGGCTGGGGTGGGGGCACTGACAATTGCAGTGGAGGGAGCTGTTAGGGCTTTAAACTAGAAAAAAGTTAGTGGTATGGGTTATGGGGGGAAAACAGGGAAGCAATGTTATGAATTCTAGGGGAATTAGTAATAGGCAGAATAAGGTGGATATTGGATAGCCAGTGGCAGTAGATGATAAGGACAACAATAGGTATAGTGGAAAAAAAGGAAGAGTAAAGAGAAGGGAGGTTTTCTTAATATTTTTTAGACTAATAGTCATAGTGCGACATATAAGATGGACGAATTGAGATTAGTTGCAAGTGCACGTAATATTGATGATTTTGCATTAACTGAGACGTGGTTTAATATGAAAAATCGGGACATGCCTGCTGAATGTCACATTCAGTGTTTTAAATTGTTCCAAGTAGACAGAAGTATCGGGAAGGGGGGTGGGGGTCACTCTATGTCCGTGATCATTTAAAATGTTGCATAAAAACGGGTATAAAGTCTGAAATAATACATACAGAGTCTGTGTGGATAGAATTTTCAGAGGGGTGTGAAAAATTGATTTTAGGCGTGATATACCGTCCTCCAAACTTAGATATGGAACAAGAGAGACTGATTTGGGAGGAAATTATTAACGCCACAAGGCATGATAACATAGTAATTCTACAGGACTTTAACTTTAGTTAATTTGATTGGAATTTCTTGACAGGGAATTTAGAATCAAACGACTTTTTAGAAGTAGTTCAGTATTGTTTTTTGAAGCAGTTGGTGACAGAACCTACAAAGGGAAATAACCTACTTGACTTGGTTCTGGCAAAAAAGGAAACCCTTGTTAATAATTTAGAAATAACAGAGGAACTCGACACAAGCGATCACAAATCAATTACCTTTAGCATTGAATGGATGTATGATAGTAGGGATAATTCAGTAACTGTGCCAGATTTTTGCTTAGCTGATTACAAGGGGCTTAGAGAACACTTATCATCTGTGGACTGGGGCAACGAAGAGAGCTATCAATATGACAGCTTTCGTAACACTGTACAAGCTGCCTAAAGAACATTTATCCCATATAAAGTAATTAGATCAAGTAGAAATGACCCAAAATGGATGTATAATAGGCTCAAATATCTTTTAGGGAAGAAGAAAAGAATTTCTAGGTGCATAAATGGAGGTGAGGGTCATCTTATAAATCAGTATACTGACATTAAGAGGGAAGTAAAAAAGGGGATAAGATAAGCTAAACGGGACTATGAAATTAAAGTTCCTAGGGATTCAAAAACTAACCCCAAAAGTTTTTTCCAGGTTTATAGAACAAAAGTTAGAGATAAGATAGGTTCCCTTAAGAATAACTGGGCATCTTACTGACAAGGAGAATGATATGTGCTCTATTTTTAATAATTATTTTCTCTCGGTTTTCACACAGGAAGACACCAATAATGTCCCAGTAATTAATTTTTATAGTGCCCCTGAAGAAGATAAATTATGTAATATGACAGTCACTAGCGAAATGGTTATCAAACAAGTAGACCGACTGAAGCAAAATAAATTGCCGGGTCCTGATGAGCTTTTTGCAAGGGTTGTTAAGGAATGCAAAATGGAACTCTGTGAACTATTAGCTAACATTTTTAATCTATCTCTTCAAACAGGTGTAGTGTCTGATATGTGGAAGATGACCAATGTAATTCCTATTTTTAAAGCAGGGGACAAGTCACTACCGTCAAATTACCGCTCAATAAGCCTAACCTCAATTGTAGGCAAATTACTAGAGTCAATAATAGCTGATATTATAAGAAGCAATCTAGATAATCATAATTTGATAAATATTACTCAACATGGATTCACGAGGAGCCGTTCTAATTTATTAACCTTCTTCACTAAAGCTTTTAAGAACATAAGAAAGGAGAAACACTGCAGCAGGCCTATTTGCCCATACTAGGCATGTCCTTCACAGCCCATCCCACTAACAGGATATTAGCCCACCCCAATTTACAATGCTACCCAAGCAATAAGCTTTGATAATTCAATTTACCACATGTGCAAGACCCAGTCAAATCCAACCCCTCTCATTCAAGTATTTGTCCAACCCAAATTTGAAACTACCCAAGGTTTTAGCCTCAATAACCCTATTAGGCAGACTGTTCCACTCATCAACTACGCTATTTCCAAACCAATACTTTCCTATATCCTTTCTAAATCTAAACTTTTCTAATTTGAATCCATTACTGCGGGTTCTCTCTTGGAGAGATATCCTCAAGACTTTATTTATATTCCCTTTGTTAATACACATCTTCCACTTAAACACTTCGATCATGTCTCCCCTCATTCTTCGTCTCACAAATGAATGCAATTTAAGTGACTTGAATCTTTCTTCATACGGAAGATTTCTAATGCTATGAATTAACTTTGTCATTCTATGCTGAATGTTTTCTAACGAATTTATATCCATTCTGTAAAAATGAGACCAGAACTGAGCTGCATAATCTAGGCAAGGCCTTAATAATGATGTATAAAGCTGTAGTATAACCGCTGGACTTCTGTTGATTACACTTCTTGATATAAATCCCAGTAATCTATTTGCCTTATTACGTACGCTTATGCATTGCTCTCTTGGTTTAAGGTTGCTGCTTAAAATAACCCCCAAGTCCTTTTCGCAATCTGAATGGCTAAGTTCTACATTATTTAACTTATAAGTGCTTGAGTCATGGACACTCCATAGCTTCAGAACCTTGCATTTATTTACATTGAACTGCATCTGCCACTTTTCTGACCACAAATTAAGCTTGTCTAAATCCTCCTGAAGTCCATGACATCTACATTTAAATCAATTAGCCTACCTATCTTTGTGTCATCCGCAAATTTGCTCATTTCACTTGTAATTACCTCGTCAAGGTCATTGATCTATATGTTATGGCTTATCTTGGCTAACTCGTCGGAACACGGGCAGTAGAATGGTAGCGTAGGTGAAGTGATACGGCCGTAGACTAGGCTTGGGTTCATTGTCGAATAGGGCAAGTGTACACGGATGCAGAGAGTGTGAGAGGGGACCGGAACCCAGCTGGGTAGGACCTGTTTCGGGGAGGTAGGCCGCCAGAGTGAGAAAGAAACATGGCAGGCCAGCCTGACTTTGATAGGTTTAAAGATGGCAGCACCGTAGTGCCGCGCAGTTTGAAAGGGACTCAGTATAGGCTATTTACATCTGCTCTGCCACCTACCGTGTGTCGTCTCGACACGACAATACTGGCGGGCACTAAGGTGTAAACGAGGAACATGCAATAGTTACCCAGGGGAAACTGGCTTCTGGTCACCTGACATTTACATATACAATATGAACATTGCCAGTGCGGGCCTCGAAAACTCTCCCATTTCGAGGGTCGGGGAAGAGAAAATCGACCTGCCCGTACAGCTGGATGGGGGACAGAACAAGCAGATGCTGGCACTGGAACTAGAGTCTTCTATATACAGGTTGTCCACAGGGCCAGACATCAACTTGACTGCACATCCATGAGCGCTGGACCATCCTCACATCTGCAAACAATGACTGACAGTAGCATTTCCTAAGGTGTGACATTTAACTCAAAAGGGCGATATTGCCCTTACCTTTATACAGGCTTTACAAGACACACTGGATGCACATACTCACAATAACATTATTTCCATGGAATTCATTATACTACGGGAACCCTGCTAGAATAAATTTTACATATTTACATGGTGTTGTCCACCCTGACTCCATTATTTACTAGCTATACAATGTGTGCGCATTAATCCCCATTTCTGCAAGCAAACAATTAGTGCAGCTAGCGTAGGAGTCGGACAAGTCAGTAGGTATGTCAATGACACAGAAATGTACTGCTGTCCGGGGTCTCAGGCCATAAGTATGGAGACTTGATTTTATTGCATTTTTTGACGATTCAAGGCATTTTCAAGGATTTTCTGAAAAACTATTTTTTTAGATAAAATAAGCTTCCTAAAAGAAAATCATAAAATTTTGCTTACTTTTCCTATAAATTTCAATTGCAGTATAAATTCAATTTAAAAGTGTGAAAGTCTAAGTATTTTAGCTGAAAAATATTGACTGCCCTCGAGGTAGATCTTTAAAGTAATTCTCAATGAAGCAGACTAGGAAGCACTCGGTGACAGTCTTCTAGACGTGTACTTGGTCCATTGTTATGGAATGTCTAATTCAACATATTCGTGTTGATTCTGCTGATGCTGAAGTCTCTTCTGCAGGATTAAGTATGACCGGATCCAACGACGACAATGGCCTTAACTTAAATCTTGGTCCGATGTTTACAGCCGTGGCAGGTATCATACGCAACAATTTAAACAACCACTTCAACAGAGCTTCAGTCTTCTACACCACTTTACCAGAGCTTCAGTCTTCTACACCACTTCAACAGAGCTTCAGTCTCCTACACCACTTCAACAGAGCTTCAGTTGTTTATTACGTTACGAATTAATATATTATATTCAAGAGAGAGCGCTTAAATCGTAAGGGTTATACAGTGGTATGGGAAATGGGAGGTAATCATGTTTGATCCAGGAAGAGGAACGTCATCTGTCGTAGTGGTAGCGGGTGAAGAACTAGACAGGTTGTCACTAGTTTGAGTCTGATTGTGGCTTTGCAATGCGCACGATTCCAGCTCTGCTTCGGCTTGCACATGATCAATATACTTCATGTGGTTCAG
>WNWK01058995.1:0-10302 GCA_009830355.1 Cherax destructor | reverse complement strand
AGGTGCAGCTTCTAGTTTCCGCCCACATATCAAGTGAGAAGGAGTCAGTACTTCTGCGTCGGGAGTATCAATAATGTACGAGAGAGGACGATTATTTATCCGATTCTCTGCCTCCACTAATACTGCCCGGAATTCCTCCAAGTTAATTCGTTTCCGGTGTAGTACTTTACGCAGACACCTCTTCACTGTACCTATCAGTCTTTCATACAATCCCCCTTGCCAAGGGGCCCTGGGAGTTATAAACTTCCAGCCACACCCTCGCTGATTTAACAGAGACTGTACTTCATTACTCTCATTTAATTCCTTCAAATGTTGCGCTCCCGCTACAAAGTTAGTGGCATTATCTGAAATCATGAGTCTCGGACAGGATCTCCTAGCTGCAAATTTACGAAACAGCTGTATGAACTGTTCTGCAGACAAATCCTGTGCCACTTCTAAGTGTACTGCCCTTGTAGCGGTACAAGTGAATAAACACACATACACCTTTAAAGGAACACCATCTGCAGTACCCGTTAAAATGATGGGGCCACTGTAATCTACACCGGTTACATCAAATGGCTTTATTAACTGCACTCGTTCCTTGGGCAATGGTGGAGGTCCTGGATACATATAGGTTCTGGCATCTACACGGCGACACACCACACATGTCTTAATCACCCTCTTCACACTCTGTCGCCCTGAGGAATCCAGAAATTTTCCCCTAATGCAATTTAAGGTATCTTGTACTCCACCATGCATCACATTTTTATGGGCATTTAATACAATTAAAGTTGTCAGATGATGAGTCTTGGGCAGCAAGATAGGGTGTTTAGTATATTCACCCAATTCAGCATTTTGCAATCTACCTCTGCACTTGATTACGTCATCCTCCAAGTATAGCCCCAATTTCTCTATTATTAAACCCTTCCCAAGTTTTCCATCCCTTAGCAATTTAATCTCCTCTCCATAGATTTCTCCTTGTACTCTCTGTACCCAGTATTTCAGGGGATGAGGGAAATCATACAGGATATTCATCTTGTTTATTAAGTTAAACACCAACTTCGTAACATTAATTAATTAACTTTGGGAAGGATGAGTATCTATTTATATCAATGGCTAAGGAGGGACCGAGGACTTGAGCCGTGTTCACAGTAATTTCCACCGGAGCAATATGCGCCTTTTGAACAGGCCAGTTAATTTTATCCACCAACTAACTGGGTCCCTTAAGAACCAGGTGCCTGAGAGAACAGGCTGTTAGCACACCTGTGGTAAAGATATAATGGTGAATGTGCAATTTTGATAAATGGAGGATGCTGTTGAAGCGAGTGAGGGAGGCCATTTGGGTTGCCCAGGAGCCCAGTGAGACAATGGAGGGCTGGGGTCACCCCTGGCACCACTGGAGGATGGGACTGAGTTCCCAGACCCCAGTCTTAGGACCTAAATTCTGGATAGTCCATTCCCGGGGGAGTTGAGAGTACAGAGTGGAATCGGATGGAGATGTGGAGAGTCGGGGGTGTGGGTGTTTAGGGTGCTGAAGTGGTCAACTGCAGGTCGTGGTTGTTGCAGATGGAGGTGCATAGGTCCCGGGGAGGGGTCATGGGTTGAGGAGTCACGTAAGGGCCAAGTGGGAGGCTGACGATGATGTGATTACACCAGGACAGAGGTCCAAAAAGACCGGGGTAATAGCTAAGGGAGGAAGGGGCGGGAAAGGGGGAGGTAGAAAGGAAAGGAGAGCCGAGGGTTTGGGTGGTATTTCAAACTGTGGAGCCAGGACCGTGAGGCCGAGAGGAAAAACCCTTGCAAATTCAAGTGTTTGAATATGAATGTCAATGGCCCCCGCGGAGGTTAGAGGAAATGGGTGGAGGCAACACTGAGCTAGAATGTAGCTAGCTTCCCAGGAGCATAATTATAGGTGTGGAAGGAATTAATTTTGAAATTATAGGTTAAACAGGAGGTTCGGGCATTTAAAGGAGGGACGGTGGGGAGGGGGAGACAGCCCTTTCATCGGGAGGACATGGAGGGGGGGAGGGGGTAGAATTGTTAGGGTGGAAGGTGAGTGGGGGATATTCAGGTGTGTTTTTTTGGGGGGTGTACATGCCCGGCAATGATGGGGAGGGTTAAGGAGGATTTTGTTCAAAGGATTTAGTCTCGCCTAAGGGGGCTTCCTATGGTTACTATTGTAGCAGGTGATTGAATTGTATAATTAGAGGGAAGGATGTCGGCCAGAGGTGGGATTTTGGTTGGATGCCGGGAGGTTTTGGGGCAGGGGGTGGGGGTGGACAGGGGGGGGGGTGGAACGTGGAACACACCTTTTATACGGGGGAAAGGAATGCACGGCGTCGGGTTTTGACCGGGATATACAGGTGGGCATGTAACCTGGGGGAGATGGTTTTATAAGAGGTGTTTTGGGTGAGTTAGGATGGGAGGTGCAGTTAAGATTTATCCTAGTTATTGGAAATTGAATGTGCTTTGTGCAGGATGGGGGACATCGGGGAGGTTTTGAGGAATGGTGGGGAAGATTGTGGGGGGGGGGTAATGGTATCGAGGATGTTGTGAAATGGGGGAACATGAGCAAAGGTGGCAATGGGATTTTAATGGGATGGGGTCTGAGGATGGGAAGTTGAGGTATGGGAAGCAGAGGTTTTGGAGGAGCAGTTGCAGGAGTGTTATAAGGGGGGGGAGGTACCTGCAGGATGAGATCGATGAACTGCGGGCCATTAAGGGAGATTCAAAATGAAAATTTTCAGCCATTAGGGTTAGAGGGGATTGGAGGATTTTTATGGGTGGATAACCCCTCAGCTATGGTATTTAAATTTTAACGACGGAAGGGCATGACGATTATGTCCTTAACAGTGGACGAGGATTTAGATGGGTATGGGAGTGGTCGGATACGTAACACTGAGGGCATGAGTTGCTATACGGATAAATGGTTTCAGAAAAAGGCAGAAGGGGTTATATAATCAGGAGGCATGTGGTTTCTTTTAGGTAGCATCTTAGAGAGGATTAGTCAGAGGACAGGAAAGGTTTGGGGGGACGAACTGAGGAAGAGGTAGGGGAGGGTGCAGGGACAGAAACTTGGGAAGACACCGGTTTGGACGGGATTTGGGGCTTCTATGTGACTCATTGGAAGGTTTTGCGAGAGGTTTGTGAGGGTTTTCAAGGGATGAAGTCAATGGAAGTATGAGGAAGACGCGAACAGGGGTAGTGGTTTTAACCCCCAAAGGGGCCGGGGTATGGACAAAAGGGATATAGAGCGTAACCTCTTGTGCTGACTATAAGATTTTTGTGGTATAGGGAATCTTATGAAGAAAGTATTAAAATATTTTAGAGGGAGGGCAGTAGGAGTTCCTGGACGTAAGAGGGGGGCACCGAGAATAAAAACGTTTGTTGAAGGTAGGGAGGGGGGGCGTTGGATTGGGAAACTGCCATGACAGGTGAATAGGGGATGTTGAGGGCATATTTTGAAACAGGGTTTGGGGAGGAGGTAGTGAGGTGGGTGGGGACGCTTTATGCAGGGGCACAGGTGGAGTGCAGGTGAATGGGAGGGGGGCTGTGGTGGATGGGGCGGGGCTGCACAGGGGTCCCTTGTCGCAACTCCTGTTCCCGTCTGCAGGAGCCTCTATAGATTTGCAGGAGGGTGTGGAGAGGGGGAGGGGACCCAGAATGTGCCCCGGTTCTGGGTATGTAGATGACACCCATCTTGGTGGGAAGCTTAGAGGGGTGGGCATGTAATAAGATGATAGAGATTTTTGTTACTGGGATGAGTGCAAATAGGGCAAAATCGAAATTTTGAGGTGGGAACTTGGGTGGGGGTTGGGTCAGAGGTTTGGATGGAATACAGTGGATAGGATAAAAATTTGTGGTGTTTTTTTGTAATGTGCCCAAGTTGCACGGGGGTTTAATTCTTCTGAATTGATAAAGGCAGCGTGGGTAGGGTGGAGGGGTGGAGGCCGGGAGATAACTCTTTTGCAAAGGGTCATTGTGGTAAATGCATTGGTTTACAGTAAGTTGTGGTTCGTAGCTGCGGTTTATCCTCTCATGGAAGAGGATACGCGGCTGCAAAAGAGGGTTTTGCTTTTTATTTTGGGTTTTGAAGACATTTTTGAGAGGAAGTTTATGACTAGTGGGCAAGAGGAGGAGGGATTGATACCTCTGAGGAGGCATTGAGGGGGTTTAGGGGGCAGGAATTTTGGGAGGGGAGGGGGGAGTGGACAGGGTTAGAGGGGAGAGGCGGTGGTGGCATGGTAAAGATCTTCAGGTTTGAGGCATTTTGCGCACTCAAAGCCCCGGAACCCCCGGGAAAAGGGTTGGGTTTTATAGGGTTGGAACGGTGAGTTGGAGAAAAGGGGGGCATTACCCCAAAGATGTTTGGGGGGTACGGGTTTTTAAGGGTTAAAATTTCCCCCAGGGGGGGAAAACTTTTGGGTTTTGCATAATATAGGGGGATCCAGAGCTCAACTTTTCGAAGGGTCAAATAAAGGACGGTATGCCAGCGCTGTGGGTTTTTGGGAAAAAGGCTTTTCATTTTATATATTTTTGTGAGGTTTTTGGTGGGGTTTGAGAGTGGTTGGGGATAATAGGAGGGGGGGGGAGGGTTTCTGTGTTTTTTTAATTTAGATTTTTGGTAGTCCAGGGTGTTAGGGGGGTTTTGTATCTGGTTTTGGAATTTTTTTATCTTGGGGATGAGGGAGGTTGGGGGGGGGAACCCGGGGTCTGCAGTACGGTTCTTTGAACAAAATGCAGGAATCAAGGATTTACAGTCAGGCATGGGAGCGGGGCGGGGGGTATAGGCAGTTGACAATGGGGACTTTTTGGGGGAGGGATGGGAAGGTACAAAAGGGTTTTGGTCCGAGGGGGAGGTTTAGTTTAGAGTAGTGTTGATTAGGAGGTAGATGAGTAGAGAGGGGGGGGGAGGGGGGTTTTAGGGGTTTTGGGAATGTATCGGTGACCTTACGGGGGGAATGGAAGGTGTCGGGGGAAGAATGGGGTTTGTCTGGCACGGGGGCCGGAAAGGGCGGGGATACGAAGAGGGGACATATATGCATTTAGTTTATACCCGATGTTTCACCTATAATAGTTTGGAAGCTTTTTTTTTCCTTTTTTTATATATATACAAAGGAAAAACATGATTCTTTATATGTATTCATGTCATTCCCTCAGTATATTGACCCCTTGTATGTTTCTTTATATATTATTGTTCAAAATTTTTATATTAATGGTCAAGGTTGTACAGACGAAATAATGGCCAATTTGGGACATTTGTCATAATTGTTTCCCAAGTTTTGTGTCAGTCAAAAAGATAGGAGGTGGGGGGGGGGGTTTCCCCAAGTTCACATTAGGTTTAAAATATACATTTTTAAAATTTTATACCAAACATTTCCTCATGATGAATGTAATAGTAAAATGGTAATGTGAGGTTTTTTAGGGAGATGGGATTGTGGGGGTGGGGGCAAGTTTTTTGGATTACCATTGTGTTATTAAATACATAACGGTTTGTGTTTTTTTGGAGAAGCCCCCGGGGGTCCCCAAATATGTAAGTTATTATTTTTAAATGCTTATTGTCAGAACGATGCATTGTATTTTTTTTCCTAGTTGTGATTTTTTTACGGGGGTTTTTTTTTTTTTTTCGATAACCATATTTGATATGGGGTTTTGATGTTTTTTTTATTTCGTTTACATTAAATATAAAAAAAAAAAAGCTCATGATTGTTATGGGAATGGGGACATTTAAGTGCAATTTTTTTTTGGGGAGGTGGGGGGAAGGGGGTCATTTTTTTTTAATTCTCGATTATGATGTTAAATAAATTACGTGTTGTTCTTACTGGCAGTTAGAATTGTTCATGATGCCAATGATATGTATTTTTATATTGTCTTGTGCTTTTTTTCAGTATGTTTTATTGTATTCTTTTTTTTTTTTTGGAATTTTGAAGGAGATTCATGTGTGTTTTAAAAATGGGTGTTTGGTTTTTTTATTGTAATATCCTTACTGGTTATAAGGTCATATTGATTTGTGTGTATGTATAGCTTTTTAAAAAAATATAAAAAAAAAATATTATTAAAAATTGAGATTATCAAGGGGAAAAATAATGAGCATTTTCAAAGAGTTTATAGTATGATCATTTAGTTTTTGAGTAGGTGGTTTTTTGGTTAATCTTAAAGATTTTCAGACAAGACTATTCTTACACCTTACTCTTGCACAAATCAGCCACGCCTGGGCGCAATTAATTGACAATTACTGTCCACCACACAATTAATTAACTTTTACTCTATACCACTTCCTAGATCAGTCACTTATTTATTAAATAAAAATTCAATAATGATTAATTCACTAATCACATCCGGTTCGGAGGGGCCAACGGGTGCTGTGGGGAATTTGGGGGATAAGTCTATCTGGGACACCGCCACTTGCAAAAACAAACCCCCGGGAAATGAAATTTTACCGCAGTCACCCCTTTTTAAAGGGATGTGAGAACTTTACCCACTCCTGGCCGCACCCAAGGGGGGACCTTCAATATTCTCACGTTAGCCCACTGCACTCGGCCCGTAAAAATAAATTGAGTAATAATATTAATAATTTGGTATGTTAAATTTTAAAAGGACTGTATAGGTATGGGCGACTGATCAAGTAGAAAAAAGGAGCGAACACACAATTAAGAAATGACCATCACTCACCTAATTAAAATCATAGGGTGCAGGAATCATTGACCTATAAAGACATCTACTGTGCGTAAAATTTTTTTGGCCAATAACAAAGACGACAGATGAGTACTTAGCTTTAGATGAGGGAGTCGTTCGTTGTGACGTCCTCCTGCGACCTGGTTCGATCGCGATTGAAGAGTTGTCACGTCGAGTCAAGGAAGGTTTTTTCCGTAACCCTTTTTATACCCAGAGACCGGGGTTAACAGGGGGTTGGGGGGTAGCGATTCAGATCCCTATTTTTCCGACCTTATTACTGTTTATACGTATAACTTTACACACTATGTATATCCTGGCTTAACCCCCCACTTTTTTATACCCTTTCCCCCCGCTCGATTTGGGGATTTCGAGTAGATAACTTGCGAATGTTGCACTCCCCGTATCCAACATGGCGGTCGGGGGTACGGGCCCCACGCTAGCCCCCCCCGGTACAATCCCCCCTGATTTTTTAAAAACTCGGCACTTTTTTCACCATTTCACAAAGTTCATTGAACATATTTCAGTCTTTCAAGACGAAAGCCCCCAGCATCAGGGGTTCAACTTTATCCTGTCGATGGTTTTCCTGATTTAAAAATAAGCCATGGGACATACCATGCCGGCGCCATTCGTTATTTCCACAATTACGCCCTATTACTGGACCTCCTGGACCGATTCCCCCACTTTATATTCACCGCGCCACGGATATTCCACATTACAAAGGAGGAATTAAGTCCGGTTTGGCCGGCCTTGGCGGCCCCCCCCACCCCCTGAATTCAGGTGTGTAGGGGGGGCACTGACCCCCCCCTCCCCCCCTGCCCTGCCCCCCGCGGTTTTGATGGTTCTCATTCATACCCCAAACTTAAAACCCAGCGGTACATTAAGGATATCTGTTCATATTGAAATTTTTATAATTACAACTTTCAAAAATACCAATATTTTCCACAATAGGAATGCTCCCATTACCTCTCATGATGAAAGCGGCTAACAATCCCCTTCATCCCAGTTAGGGGATAACACCCTCTGCCTCCTTTCCCCTATCCTTAAGAAAAAAGCCCATTCATAAACCTAATCTGACTGTCCCCAACTAAAAAAATGTTTTTTCCTCGCTGGTGGTGTTCATGACGCTCGACGGTCTTAGTAGAGATGGTCTTCCATGTCCTCACTGGCTGGCTTCACTATGTCTTTAAAAATTCCTTTTTGAAAGAAAAGGGGGCGATTCACATTCGTCTGTTAACAAGGAAAAAGTTGCTTTTTTTTACCGCAGTCTCCTGGACCTTCTTCAACTTCAGCTTCGCCACTTAGATCCGACTAGCATCCATTCTTTAGTCTGATCAGGGGGAACATTGGTTTGGGGTAAAAACCCGGGGGGGAACCCGGGGGAGAGAGTTCAAAATTGCCCGTCGCAAGCCACTGGGCCACAGCTTCAAAAGATTCATCCAACTAGGGGTATTTCTACACCATAGGAAGGAAAATAGGCACCCGTGTCCAAAAAGCAGTTTTTTAGACAATTTCCCCCCATGGCTGTGACGAACTTGCCAAGTCCCCCTTAAAGGGGTCAACATGATCACGAAACTTGCACGATTGCAAAAAACCACACCACGGGTGGGGTTCGAACCCGTGGTCAGAAGTCTCAAAACTCCAGACGTCGGGGACACAGTGGTGCCTATGATAACCTTCCTATGGTAGAAAAAAAACTAGTTGGGGAAACTTATTGAAGCTAGCTGGCCCAGTGGCAGCCTCTGGAGTTTTAGATTTTCTGACCGCGGGTTCGAATCCGACCCGTGGTGTGGTTTGTTTGCAATCGTGTCATTACGATTTCGTGAGTCATGTTGACGACTTTGAAGGGGACTTGAGCAGATTCGTCACGGCCATGCTAGGGGGAGATTCGTCTGAAAAAAATTGTATTTGTGGACACAGGGTCCTTTGCTAACCTTCCTATGGTGAGCTAGCGGCCCCGTGGCTTACGCGACGGTCTAGAGTTTTGAGTTTCGGCCGGGGGTTCGAACCCCACCCGTGGTTTTTGTTTGAAAACTGTCAACGATTTGGGAGTCAATTCCGGGGATAACCTTTTCATATACTCTTCAATCGTTGAATTTCTCTAGCTTCAGTTAATTCTGCCCAGTTAGATATAGTTGCTGTAATCGGGGAAGCCATCATCCAATCTCAGGTAGCTAAGAACGGAGAGTAAATAGAAAAGTTTCCCCAGAAAAAGGGGGTACAGCCCCGAAGTACACTAGACAAAGGGGGAAATCTGGTACAAGAGCTATATTTTTTGTCTTATTAGCTGTAAATTGACTACCTTAGCTCATTCTTTCTTTTTTTTAAACATATTCAACGTACTAACCAGTGCCAAGAAATTTTGCATTGTCCTATTTTTAGGTCTACTTGTGTTGTTCTAATTTTGTTTAATTATAGAATCACACAAAATTTTTTGTTCCCAAAAATTGATCCTGAAATCAACCTTTATTTGACTTAATGAACCAAAACACTCCAAAAAACTACTCAAAGCCAACAAAACATAAATTTTTAATTACAATGTCAGATTTTTAACAAACTTTTTTATGACCTCACTGCATTATTAGACTCACTTGGGCCGTATGTCCATCATTGCCCCACTGAAACAGGTTAAAAACCTCATTATAGATACTATGCCTTCCCGGTTAACAGCCATACACAATTGTCCCCAAAACCCAAAAAGGAGGTGGAAACTATGTTCTACTAAACCCGCTTGAATTATTAAAATATTAAAAAAGATGAACATGGAATATATAATAGCTAAATTTAAATCCAAATATCTAAAAAACCTCTCACAGTTATAAACATCTAAGATTACCACAGTCAAACATTCAGAAATTTTTAAAAAAGGAATATGATTACTGATGCACACATAAAAAAAAACCACTTAACCTCACAGGCGACTTAAAAAAAAAACCCCTACAAGTAACCCCCTATAACTGAATTCAAAACACATGACAACTGCTTGCTGCTCCCGACAATAACAAAAAACCACAAGAATCTTAGCCCCTGCCTCCTATTTTACCATACTGGCTAACACCTATCCCCATTAAAATCAGGCATAATCACAGACAATACCACGACCATCCCGACCTTTTCATAACAAATTCAAATTACCACTGAGACTACTAAAGTTACCTTCAGACTACATAATGAGACAGCTATAAATAGCTTTATAACAGCTATGACAAACATTGACTAAACAGAAATGAAACTTCCCCATACGGCTTTATATTAATAATTTTCTTAAAAAAAACCCCAAAACCTCTATAATAAGACTGCCCAAAAAAAAAAAAAAACACAACTAAAAGATTAAATAGTCCCTGGCTAACCCCCATATCAAGTCCATTAATATAAACAACCGTATTGGGCCCCTACTTAAACCGGGGGGGGCCTAAAATGACAGCAAGGAAATGAGTGAGTTACTTAAATCCCAGTATGACTCAGTCTTTGCAGCCACTAACCAGACTGAAAATCAAACCTAAAGATTTTTCATGAGAGTGCCACAGAACTTGACAGACGAGCCCCTTTTTTTTCATCATCACTACGCCAAAAAACTTTGAAAAGTCAATAAAAATGCCCATCCTCCCTCCAGGCCCAGACTCATGGAACCCGTGTTTTTCAAGAACTGCA
>WNWK01058994.1:0-10303 GCA_009830355.1 Cherax destructor | reverse complement strand
AGACATTCCTGGACTAAAGTAACATCTTCTTTTCATTAGTCACGTCTCCGGGCCCCTCTTACATTACTTTTGTTTCCTTTTTGAATTTTATTCTCACAAAAAAAGAAGATTTATATTATGTATAAACCAATTTTTAAAAATGGAAAAAAATAATATCAGCACATTTGGGGCAAGAATATCAGACTCGCCAGTTGATGTTTTTGGGACGATGGTGTGTTTTTACTCTGAACATGGGCCAAAAATCGAACTTTTTTCTATTTTGCCCAGATTCAAGGTACTTGTCATCGTGAAACCAGTAAAAATTATCTCTATTTCTGTAATATATCATTTATTCTATAAAATGAGACTAAGAAAAAAAGAACACAACATAAAAAATACGAAAATAGACTGCAAATGCTGTTTTAAACCAAAAACACGGCCCTTTTTTTTCCCTCATTATCCCTGTGTGGTGCGGGAATTTTTTATCTCCCAACTGACCCAAGACCCATTCTATCACATCTAGGCCTAACAGCCTTTTTTGCTTGAGGAGTGCTTTAGAATTTAGGCGATAGAAATCCAAAACCCCCAAGGCGAACCGTACTAGTACGCCCAAAACCCTAAAAGGGGTTAAACAACTATGGTGACATTACACTTTCCTGTCAAGACCTATTTACTGGGAAGAAACCCCTTTTCCCCAACACACCCTAACCAACCTTTCCTAAAAACCTTTACAGCATTTAAACTTACTGCCTATTCCATACACTTCCCCCTCCACATTGCTTCTCTATCCATCTTATCATATGCTTTTTCTAAATCCATAAATCAATGAAAATTTCCCCTACCGTATCTAAAACTGTCACATATATCATATGGGGTTTTTTCAAAGAAAAAGTGATGAAAAGGGGGGAGGAGTACTGAGAGATAGAGAGAGGTTAAGAGTGGTGAACCAATGAAAAAATGGGGCAAATGAGGGGTGGGTGAGATGACAAAAATTTTTTGAAAAAAAAAAAAAATTTGAAGTGAGTTTAAATAAGTTGAGAAAGCCAGAGAACAATGGTTTTGTTAAAAAAATAGAGAGGAGAGTTATTAAACAGAGAGTTTGAGGTATTAAGTTGAGGGAATATTTTGAGGAATTGTTTAAAAGTTGATGAAGAAAGGATGTTGTTTCTGTATAGGGAAAGAAAAATCTTTTAGGAGTGAGGAAGAACCAGGGGGTGTGGGGGAAAGGGGTGGGGCAGTGGGGAGAATGAAAGGAGGTAAAACAGCTGGGACTAATGGGATGAAGATAGAAATGTTAAAAGCAGGAGGAGATACAGTTTTGAAGTGGTTAGTGTTTTTATTTAATAATGTATGGAAGAAGATAAGGTACTTAGGGATTGGCAGAGAGCATGCATAGTTCCTTTGTATAAAGCAAGGGACCAAAGAGAGTGTAAATATTATAGGGAATAAGTCTGTTGACTATACCTGGTAAAGTGTATGGTAGAGTTATTATTGAAAGAATTAAGAGTAAGATGGAGAGCAGATGAACAAGGAGGCTTTAGGAAGGGTAGGGGGTGTGTAGACCAAGTGTTTGCAGTGAAACATATAGGTGAACAGTATTTAGATAAGGGTAAAGAGGTTTTTCTGGCATTTATGAATTTGGAAAAGGCATATGATAGGGTGGAAAGAGGGGCAATGCTGGAGATGTTGCAAATGTATGGAATAGTAGGTAGGTTATTGAAAGCAGTGAAGAGTCTTTACGAGGATAGTGAGGCTCAGGTTAGAGTATGTAGGCGAGAGGGAGATTATTTCCCAGTAAAAGTAGGCCTTAGACAGGGATGCATGATGTCACCATGGTTGTTCAATATACGTACAGTGGTACCTCAACTTACGATATTTTTTCATTCCAGAATACTGTTAAAGTGCCATTACCAAACGAATTTATCCCCTTAAGGAATGATGTAAAATAGACTAGTCCTTTTAGACCCCCAAAATTACACTTACAAAAGCATTTAAAAAAATAAACTTACATAAAAGGGTGAGTTTGGGGACCATCGTAAGTCGAGGTACCACTGTATTTATAGATGGAGTTGTAAGAGAAGTGAATGCTCGGGTGTTGGCAAGAGGTGTGGGGTTAAAAGATAAAGAATCTAACACAAAGTGGGAGTGGTCACAGTTGCTCTTTGCTGATGATACTGTACTTTTGGGAGATTCTGAAGAGAAGGTGCAGAGGTTGGTTGATGAGTTTGGTAGGTATGTAAAAGAAGGAAATTAAAAGTGAATATAGGAAAGAGTAAGGTGATGAGGATATGGAAGATTGGATATCAGATTGGAGGGAGTGAGAATGGAGGAGGTGAATGTATTCAGATATCTGGGAGTGGAAGTGTCAGCAGATGGGTCTATGAAAGATGAGGTGAATTATAGAACAGATGAGGGGAAAAAGGTGAGTGGTGCACTGAGGAGTCTGTGGAGACAAAGAACTTTATCCATGAAAGCAAAGAGGGGAATGCATGAGAGTACGTATAGTTATATCAACAATCTTGTATGGGTGTGAGGCATGGGTTGTGAATGTTGCAACAAGGAGAAGGCTAGAAGCAGTGATGTCATGTCTGAGGGCAATGAGTGGTGTGAATATAATGCAGAAAATCCATAGTTTGGAGATTAGGAGGAGGTGCAGAATTACCAAAACTATTATTCAGAGGGCTGAGGAGTGGTTATTGAGATGGTTTGGACATGTAGAGAGGATGGAACAAAATAGGATGACTTCAAGAGTGTATAAATCTGTAGTGGAGGGAATAATAATAATATTTTTATTTCATTGCAGGTATACATCGAGATTGTGTTATTACAAACATGAACTGAAGTGCAGAGAGAGCCACTAGCATGCCATGGCATTAAGGGCAGATTAATCAAAGGCTTATAGACTACTTAATTCTAGAGAAATTGATTGAGTTTGTTTTAGTTAAAACATTTGTTTATAACAGTTAATTTGTACTCAAATTACAATCTGTGGATATTACATTGTGACAAGTATTTTGTAGGATGGTTACAGCAATAGTAAATATTGAAATTATATTATAGGAAAATAACAGTGAGCATTGGTGAAAGTAATTTAGTATTTGCTGGGAATGAATTCCAGATTTTGGGGCCCTTTATGTGCATAGAATTTTTACACAGGGTGATATGGACATGTGGTATATCAAAAAGTGATCTGTGTCTTGTGTTATGGTCATGGGTCCTATTAAAGTTGGTGAGGAGAATTTTGAGCTGAGGGTTTATATTAGAATGTAGAGTTCTATGTATGTAGTATGCACAAGAATAAGAACATAAGAACATAAGAAAGAAGGAACACTGCAACAGGCCTACTGGCCCATGCGAGGCAGGTCCAAATCTCCAACGGCTTAAGCCAATGCCCCGACCCAGCCAGGTCAGGTTACATTCACTTAAGGAAGGAGCACTGCATCTGACCTAGTAGCACAACCTAGTCAGGACCAATTCACACCCAACCGCACCCACTCATATAATTGTCCAGCCGACCACCTGGTCAGGTCACTTCCACTTAAGGAATTAGTACAGGTCAGGTTACATTCACTTAAGGAAGGAGCACTGCATCTGACCTAGTACAAGCTCACACCCATCCACACCCACTCATGTATTTATCTAACCTATTTTTAAAACTACACAACGTCTTAGCATCTATGACGGTACTCGGGAGTTTGTTCCACTCATCCACAACTCTATTACCAAACCAGTGCTTTCCTATATCCTTCCTGAATCTGAACTTTTCCAACTTGAAACCATTGCTGCGAGTCCTGTCTTGGTTGGATATTTTCAGCACGCTATTTACATCCCCTTTGTTTATTCCTGTTTTCCATTTGTACACCTCAATCATATCCCCCTAATTCTACGCCTTTCTAGAGAGTGCAGATTCAGGGCCCTCAGTCTATCCTCATAGGGAAGATTTCTGATACATGGGATCAACTTTGTCATCCTCCTCTGTACGTTTTCCAGTGCATTTATATCCATTCTGTAATACGGTGACCAGAACTGTGCAGCATAATCTAAATGAGGCCTAACTAAAGATATATAGAGTTGAAGAACAACCTGAGGACTTCTGATATTTATACTTCTTGATATGAAGCCAAAGGATTCTGTTAGCTTTTTGCGAACACTTATGCACTGTTGTCTAGGCTTCAGATTACTACTAACCAGAACTCCTAAATCCTTCTCGCAATTACAAGTTATAAGATCTATATTATTCAGCTTATATGTGGCATGGTTATTGTCCTGCCCAACATTTAGAACTTTGCATTTGTTTACATTAAACTGCATCTGCCACTTCTCCGACCACTGCATCAGTCTATTCAAATCATCCTGGAGTGCTCTAATGTCCTCGTTTGAATGAATTGGACGGCCTATTTTGGTGTCATCAGCAAATTTACTTATGCTACTATTTATTCCCTCATCTATGTCGTTTATGTAAATTGTAAACAACAGGGGCCCAAAACTGACCCCTGTGGAACACCGCTTGAGACACGCCCCCATTCTGATTTCTCTCCATTTATGCAAACTCTCTGCCGCCTATTAGTCAACCATGCCTCTACCCAGGAAAAAATTTCTCCTCCTATTCCGTGTGCCTTAAGTTTCCTCAGTAGCCTCTGATGTGGAACTTTATCGAAAGCCTTACTGAAGTCCATATACACAATATCATATTCATTACCATGATCTACTTCCTCAAACACCTTAGTGAAAAAGTTAGTAAATTGAAGACATGAACGCCCTTTGTAAAACCGTGTTGAGATTCATTAATCAATTTATGCTTTTCAAGATGGCTACGAATTGCCTCGGCAATTATTGATTCCATAAATTTACCAACTATGGAGGTAAGGCTTATTGGTCTATAGTTCGAAGCTAAGGACCTGTCACCTGCCTTGTAAATAGGTATTACATTTGCCCTTTTCCACTTGTCTGGCACTATGCCAGTTTGTAGTGATATATTGAAAAGATTTGCCAAAGGTTTGCTAAGTTCCTCTTTACATTCCTTTAAAACTCTTGCAAACAGTTCATCAGGGCCTAGGGATTTGTTAGCTTTTAATTTCTCTATTTGTCTGAGGACCATGTCACTAGTTACCCCAATCGAGCATAGTCTGTTATCTTCCAGCTCTACATAATTTATTATTTCTGGAATTCTGCTAGTATCTTCCTGAGTAAAAACTGAGAGGAAGTAAGTATTGAAAATTTCACACATATCCTTATCACTGTCCGTGATCTGTCCTGAGTTACTCTTAAGTGGGCCTATCTTGTCCCTAATCTTACTTCTGTATACCTGAAAGAACCCTTTTGGGTTAGTCTTCGAATCCCTTGCGACCTTAGCCTCATAATCCCTTTTTGCTTTTCTTATTCCTTTTTTTATTTCTCTCTTTAATTGAAAATATTGATTTCTTATCTGTCCATCCCCTCTTTTGATACGCCTATATATGCCTCTCTTTTGACCAATGAGATGTTTTAATCTATTGTTCATCCATTTAGGATCATTTTTGTTAGATCTAATTTCCCTACTTGGAACAAAAGTTGTCTGGGCAGCTAGAACTATGCTCTGAAAAACGTCATATTGGCAACCAAAACCACCTACCTGACCCATAGTCAGGTCATCCCAATTAGCCCACCTAGGTAATTTCTCAGCCCCATGAAGTCGGCTACACGAAAGTCTGGAACTGAGACTTGATTGCAGTTACCTGGGTAATTCCATGATATATTAAAACTAAGTGATTTGTGATCGCTTTTCCCAAGCTCTTCATTAACCTCAAGATTATTAATTAGTGATTCTTTGTTAGCAAGAACCAAATCAAGCAAGTTGCTACCTCTAGTTGGTTCTGTCACAAACTGTTTTAAAAACAATCCTGAACCGTATCAAGAAAGTCACTAGACTCAAGATTACCTGTCACATTGTTCCAATCAATGTGTCTAAAGTTAAAATCTCCCATTAACACAACATTTTCATATCTAGACGCCTTATGAATTTCGTCCCATAGCAGCTTACTGCGCTCCCTATCCAGGCTTGGGGGTCTGTAAATCACACCCAAAATTAATTTTTCACGACCCTCGAGAAACTGTAGCCAAACAGATTATGTGTCAGCTGTTTCTAATCTTATATCTTGTCTAACACAACAATTTAAATTATCTCTGACATACATCGCCACTCCACCACCCTTCCTGTTGACCCTATCAGTGTGGAATAGTTTGTAACCCTGAATGTTGCACTCGGAAGGCATTTCTCTATCTTTCAGGTTGAACCAGGTCTCTGTTATAGCAATAATATCTATATTACCTGCGCTTGCAAGTAATCTTAGCTCATCTATCTTATTTCTTAGACTCCTACTATTTGTATAGTAAACCTCAAGGGAGCTAGTCACTCGTGCCCTCTACTATCTCTCTTTGTTTGTTGATCAATTGTTTTGCATTTACAAACAACTTTATTTTGAATCTTATCTTTTAAACATAACCCTGGGGTATCCTGGAAATATCTGCTGTTTCCAGGCCTAATACCACAGCCTGATTGTTTCCACAAACACCCATACCTCTATAATCTATCAGTTTAAAGTCCTAGACAAGTCTCGAATGACCCCTCAATCGAATTGGCTAATGCAACCACTCCAGCCCCAGAGAGATGAACCCCATCCCTTGCATACATATCACGTTTGCCATAGAATTTGTCCCAGTTATCAATGAATGGAATTGCAAGTTCCTTGCAGTACCTGTCTAGCCAGCAATTTATACCAATTGCCCTAGACATCCATTCATTGCCCACTCCTTTCTAGGAAAATGCTACATATGATTGGGATACCTCCCTTAGACCTAACGACTTCTATGGCTGACCTATACTTATCTAGTAGCTCCTGTCTTCTGCCCTTCCCAATGTCATTACCACCAGCACTAAGACAGATAATAGGCTTGTTCCCATTACCTGACATAATATTATCCAACCTGCTGACTATGTCACCAATACCAGCTCCTGGGAGGCACACCCTCTGTCTGACCTTCCTGTCTCTGTTACCAAAGGCACGGTCCATATATCTTACCTGAGAGTCTCCCACAATCAGAATATTCTTACCTTGATTAGCAGGGGAGTCAGTGGTACCTTTAACCTCACTGACCACTGAAGTACACTCGTCCTGGAGAACAGAGAATCGATTTCCTACCTTCACATCTTCACTATTAACCTTCTTTATCTTCCTTTTGCTGGGTTATGATTGGTCTAAGGTGATTTAATGTTGTTGATCCCCATGCACAAATTCCATAGGTGAGATAAGGGTAGATGAGTGAATGATACAGTGCAAGGAGAGCTGATTGAGGCACATAGTAGTGTATCTTTGATAGTATGCCTACTGTCTTCGATATTTTCTTGGAAATTTGTTGTATGTGTGTTTGGAATTTAAGGCTACTGTCAATGTGGATTCCTAGGAATTTTCCCTCTGTGAGTCTTGTGATGGGAGAACCATTGAGCATTATGTTAAGTGGAACGTTTGTGGCTCTGTTTCAAAACTGAATGAAGTAGGTCTTGTCAGTATTGAGAGTAAGCTTATTAGTCATCATCCAGGTTGATATTTTCTGTAATTCAGTATTAACAGTGTTGGCCAGTATGACTGGGTTTGGGTGAGAGAAGACATATGTAGTGTCATCTGCAAACAATATGGGTTTGAGTAGTTGTGATGCATTTGGTAGGTCATTGATGTAAATGAGGAATAGGAGTGGTCCTAGGACACTTCCTTGTGGGACACCGACTGTAATTTGTTGTGTGGAAGAGTTAGCTCCATTTGTGTACACGTATTGGCTTCTGTTACTAAGGTATGACTTTAGGTAGTTGAGTGAGTGCCCTCTTATACCGTAGTGTGCTAATTTTGTGAGCAGTAAATCATGGTCAACTGTATCAAAAGTTTTGCGTAAATCAATGAAGATTCCCAGTGGGACTCCTTTCTTCTCAAGTGCGGTGTATATTAGCTCTAGCATGTGTATAATAGCATCATTTGTGCTCTTGCTAGTCCTGAATCCAAACTGACAGGGGTTGAGTACGTTGCGGGAGACGAGGTAGGAATAGATCCGCCTATGAATTAATTTTTCAAAGATTTTAGAAAGCAGAGGTAAGTTAGATATTGGTCTATAATTATTCAAGTCTGCTTGATCACCTCCTTTGTGGATTGGGGTGACCCTCGCTATTTTGAGAATTGATGGGAAGGTAGAGGCTTCAATGGATTTGTTGAAGAGTGTTGCAATAATAGGTGACAGTACCTGAGAAGCTGAGAGGCGGGATAGGGGTCGGCCTAGGAAAGGTTGAGGGAGGGGGTAAAGGAGGTTTGGTGTGCGAGGGGCTTGGACTTCCAGCAAGCATGCGTGAGCATGTTAGATAGGAGCAAATGGAGACAAATGGTTTTTAGGACTTGACGTGCTGTTGGAGTGTAAGCAAGGTAACATTTATGAAGGGATTCAGGAAAACCAGCAGGTCGGACTTGATTCCTGAAGATGGGAAGTACAGTGGCGGCACTTTGAAGGTGTGTTAATGTTGCAATTTTATAACTGTAGTGTAAGCATGCCTCTGGCAAGACAGTGATAGAGTGAATGATGGTGAAAAGCCACTGTACTTGTATAAAGCCACTGTACCTGAATTGTATAAAGACATATAAGTACATGTATTGATAAGATCCTTGGTGGTGAAATGTCTACAAAAGAGATACACTAATTTTTTTTAATACTCCTGCCATCTTCCACTAAGGAAGGGTGACCTGACAAAGTAGAAAACACTTTCACTGTCACTCATTCAATCACTGTCTTGCCAGAAGCACATTAGTGTTCAGATATACACTGTACATCTGGATGTTGCACATGCCTAATTCATTTGCTCACCTGTATGGTTTGTCGATACTCTCTGAAGATGTTGACACGAACCACTGCTTCGTGAAAGTCCACATTAGTTGACTGGATGATCTCATAATCAGTTTGCTCCTCATATTCTAAAGCATCAAAACCTGAAAAATATATTAACATATTATGGATTGACTGCATTAGGGATACCAAGTAAAAGATCCTAAGTCTCCTATTCCAGCCCATCTCAAAGAATTTTGTTAAACAATCTTTAAAACAGTATTTCTGTGTTGGGCTGTGATGTTCCACTTAGGAGATGTGACTTGGCTGAAGATCTCTTATTTTACTGGTATTAAGACTTCTTTGGAAGTGGAGGAATCAAGGGAAAAACCACCAATATTAAAAATGGGAGTACACAGTTAATGTAAATCAGACAGTTAACCCTTAAACGGTCCAAACGTATATATACGTTTTATTTTTCCTGCCTCCAAATTTGGCACAATTGGCCTGAGATGCCTGGTCAGCATAGAATGGGTCTTAACAGTCGGTATGCGCCATATTAAAAAATCTGGGACCACTTAGTACCTTGTGGGAGCACCAGTTAAATTGAGCGACAGCTAGAGCAAACAGCGTGGCAAACATCAAGGATTCACTGATGTCATGTCATATTATCACTCCCCTTTTAAGTGGAAAGTGATGTCGGCAGGCTGGCCGGCCAGCTGGCTGGCTGCCTGCCTGGCCACCTGGCTGGCCAGTAGCTGGTTGGCCACCTGGCTGGCCAGCTGGGTACCTGATTAACTGTCTATCTCCGTCTGTATCTATCTGTCTCTTTGTCTCTATCTCACAGGAACACATACGTAAATACAATTATACGTACATAGTGTAAATTACTTAGGATAACTCAAAAAATCAAGACAAAGTGATATAATGTGCTTGTGATCTGTGTATGGTTCATGAGCTACTCTCTGAGACAAGCAGACAGAAAGGAGATGACACACAGGCAGACAGAAAGACAGACACACAGAAAGGCAGAAAGACAGACATACAGACAGACAGGTTTGCGTAACAAATAAAGGGAAGCAGTGTAAGCTCATCAAATGTCATCACTGTAATTAATGGACTGATTAGAAAAGATAAGACTACCCTCACCCCTCATCAAATGTCACCAGTCATCATTAGTGGAGATCAGATGAGATAAGGCAGTGACACATCTTACACAATGCTTCAAGGTAACTTTATTATTATTATTATTATTATTATTATTATTATTATTATTATTATTATTATTATTATTATACACTATCATTATTATTATTATTATTTTTTTATGCACTATCATTATTGTTATTATTTGTGAACAATTTCATAATAATAATAATAATAATAATAATAATAATATATTATATGAGACATGGATACAGTGATACATGGTTGGGTAGACAAGATACATAGGTATTAATGAGATGTACATGCCAAAAGCCCCTAATAT
>WNWK01058993.1:0-10304 GCA_009830355.1 Cherax destructor | reverse complement strand
ACTTTATTGGTAGTTGAAATTAGTAAATGGGCGGTTTCTTGTACTCAATCGATAGAACAAATGGAATTTCTAAAGAAATAGCTATGAGTTTGGTCGACTGGAACAATGGAATTGGCCGAAAATAGGACTCAAAGTGGGCAAAATAGCCGATGCGTAAATATCGCCGAGATCGCTAACTTCACGAGAGCGTAATTCCGTAAGTTTTTTTTATCAAATTTCGTACTTTTGGTGTCATTAGCATCAGGAAAAGATTCTCTATCATTTCATAAGATTTTTTTTTTTTTCGAATATTTTGAGACAAAAAGAGACACTTTAGGATTTGGGGTTACGACAGTCAAAGGGTTAAATAGGTGGGAGGCATTAGCTTTTAGAGTTGCAGTGAGGAGGCTGTGGTGATGTTATGTCTGAAGACAATGTGTGGTGTGAATATTATGCAAAGAATTCAGAGATTAGAGGACTGTGTTGGGTTACCAGTGGTATACTTCAGAGGTCTAAGGAGGGTTGTTAAGGTGGTTTGAGCACTGAGAGGATGGAGCAGAATAGAATGACCAATAGGGTGTATAAATATGGGCTGGAAGGAAGGAAGGAGGAGTAGGAGCCATTCCTAGGTCTCTCCATACACTTACATATCAACCAACAGCAGTAACTACTGATACAATTTTGTTACGGAAATGTGGCTTATTTTACTGATATTGACAGCAGGTAATGGTTATTGTAGCTGATATTGCCTGCTACATGTCTGTACAGGTACTGTATAAACATTAACCCTCTCCACACACTTGAAGAACAACAAGCAACAGCAACCAGAATTTAGGGTATGACCAATTTTTTCTTTGGACTCTTAAGCCTATTTGAAATGAGAAAGTTGTGTAGTCAGGTTATAATTTTGACTGAGGCCCATCTGGTAGTAAGAATTTTGAGGGCCACCACATCTGTGCTATATTGAGCCCTGCCCGTTTTCTGTGGAAGGAATCCCCTACCTATTTTCAGTGGAAAATAGGTAGGCGAGTTAACAATTAGCTTTCCTGAAGCCCAAGGTAAGAACATAAGAAGGAGGAACACTGCAGCAGGCCTGTTGGCCCATACTAGGCAAGTCCTTCACAATCCATCCCACTAACAGGATATTTGCCCAACCCAATTTTCAATGCTACCCAAGCAACAAGCTCTGATAATTCTATTTACCCATGTGCAAGTCCCACTCATATCCAACCCCTCTCACTCATGTGTTTATCCAACCTAAATTTGAAACTACCCAAGGTTTAAGCCTCAATAACCCTACTAGGCAGACTGTTCCACTCATCAACTACCCTATTTCCAAACCAATACTTTCCTATATCCTTTCTAAATCTAAACTTGTCTAATTTGAATCCATTACTGCGAGTTCTCTCTTGGAGAGATATCCTCAAGACTTTATTTATATCCCCTTTGTTAATACCCATCTTCCACTTATACACTTCGATCATGTCTCCCCTCATTCTTCGTCTTACAAGTGAATGTAATTTAAGGGACCTCAATCTTTCGTCATACGGAAGATTTCTAATGCTATGAATTAACTTTGTCATTCGTCGCTGACGAATGCTTGATACTGCCTGTCACATGGTTTTAAAAATACTATATAGGTCCACACCAAATCTCTTCACACACTTCCAGATCAACAGGCAACGACATCTACACTGTAATGTGTGAAAACTATTATTTTTGATATATTAGGAAAGTTAATAAATAATGGCTTGTTTTGGAGGTGTAAAGAACATAACCCTATTTTTTCACATGTTTTCACTTTATACATATCATGATTTTACATAAAAAAAGTAGGTCTTAGACAGGGATGTGTAATGTCACCATGGTTGTTTAATATATTTATAGATGGGGTTGTAAAAGAAGTACAGTCATCCCTTGGTTTTCGATTGTCCCAGTTTTCGCCAATTTTGGTTTTCGCCGACTTTTTTCGGGGAAAATTTGTCTCAGTTTTCGCCGACCGTATGGGACCTGTCCTACCAGTGCCGCGCACATACAAAGGCCGTAGGCCGCCACCCACGCACCTCCCACGCACATTGTCACGCAGTCTAGCATTGTTATGCTTGAGTGAACATCACCCCAGGAGTTCATACAAAACATTTATTAACAATTCATTCTTTTTGGCCCTTGATTATTGTGTGTGACTACTAAATAAGTTACCATGGACCCAAAGAAAGCTCCTAGTGCCAGTTCTTTGGTAAAGAAAGTGAGGAATACTGTAGAAATGAAGAAAGAAATAATAGAAAAATATGATAGTGGTGTACGTATTGCCGAGCTCGCCAGGATATACAAGAAAATCCCATTAACCATCAGTTCCATTGTGGCAAAGAGAAAAGAAATCACGGATGCTAATGTTGCGAAAGGGGTGAATACGATAACGAAACAGAGATCACAAACAATGGAAAATATGGAGAAATTGTTATTGGTGTGGATAAACCAAAAACTGCTAGCGGGTGATAGTGTTGTGCAATCCATCATATGTGAAAAAGCAAGGCAGTTGCATGCCGATCTTGTAAAGAAAATGCCTGGAACCAGTGTTGATGTTGATGAATTTAAGGCCAGCAAAGGCTGGTTCGAAAACTTCAAGAAGCGAAGTGTCATACACAGTGTTGTAAGGAATGGTGAGGGTGCCAGTTCAGATAAAGATGGGGCTGAAAAATTTGTGCATGAGTTTAAAGAATATGTAGAGGCAGAAGAATTTAAACCCCAACAAGTGTTTAATTGTGACGAAACAGGCCTCTTTTGGAAGAAAATGCCAAGGAGGACCTACATCATGCAGGAGGAAAAGGCAATGTCAGGACACAAGCCTATGAAAGACAGGCTAACTGTTATGTTATGTGGGAACGCTAGTGGGGATTTAAAAGTGAAGCCTTTACTCGTGTATCACTCTGAAAATCCCAGAGTGTTCAGGAACTACAGTGTTGACAAGAGTAAATTGTGTGTGTTTTGGAAATCTAATGCTAAGGCATGGGTCACTAGGGAAATTTTCCTGGAATGGTTTAATCAAGTGTTTGGCCCCAGTGTGAAGAAATATCTATTGGATAAAAAATTGCCACTTAAGTGCCTCCTGGTAATGGACAATGCTCCTGGTCATCCTCAAGACTTGGAAGACCAAATGTCTAAGGAATTCAAATTTGTAAAAGTGAAGTTCTTGCCTCCTAACACCACTCCTCATCCAGCCCATGGACCAGCAGGTCATTGCAAACTTCAAAAACTGTACACCAAAGCAATGTTTCAAAGGTGCTTTGATGTAACCTCAGACACTAGATTGACCCTAAAAGAGTTCTGGAAGGCTCACTTCGATATCTTCCATTGCATAGGCCTTATAGATAAAGCTTGGCAGGGAGTGACCTCCAGGACGATGAACTCTGCTTGGAGAAAGTTGTGGCCAGATTGTATCCCAGAGAGGGATTTTGAAGGGTTTGAAGCTAACCCTGAGGAGCCTATGGAAGTTGTGGAAAGTATTGTGGAATTGGGGACTTCCATGGGGTTGGATGTGAATGGAGAGGATGTGGAAGAGTTGGTGGAGGACCACAATGAAGATCTAACCACTGAAGAGCTGCAAGAGCTTGAGCTGCAACAACAATAAAACAGATCTGAGGAAATTGCTTCAGTGGAGGAAGAAAGATGTAAGGTGCCTTCTTCAGAGATTAAGGAGATTTGTGCAATGTGGAGTAGGGTGCATTCATTTGTGGAGGAACATCACCCTGACAAAGATGTTGTAATCTGTGCTGGCTACTTTTACAATGACAATTCCATGTCCCATTTTAGGGACATTTTAAAGAGCCGCCAGATACAGAGCTCTCTGGACAGATATTTAGTGCCACAGGTGTGCAGTGACTCACAAGCTGGTCCTAGTGGGATTAAAAAACAAAGAAGGGAAGTGACCCCAGATGAGGACTTGGTACCTAGAGTCCTTATGGAGGGAGATTCCCCTTCCAAAAATTAGGGTCTCTTCCCTCTCCCCTCTTCCCTCTCTCCCATCCAGCAACATCAGTCTTCAATAAAGGTAAGTCCCACATTCATTTCATTCATTTGTGCATGTAAATCTATCTTTAAGGCCCCCAAATTTTTTTTTCCCAAACTTCTGGGTTTCTGGAACGGATTAATTGAATTTCCATTATTTCTTATGGGGAAAATAGTTTTGGTTTTCGCCGACTTTGGTTTTAGCCGATCCATCTGGAACGGATTAAAATCGAAAACCGAGGGATGACTATAAATGCTAGGGTGTTGGGGAGAGGGGTGGGATTAAATTATGGGGAATTAAATGCAAAATGGGAGTTGACACAGTTACTTTTTGCTGATGATACTGTGCTTATGGGAGATTCTAAAGAAAAGTTGCAAAGGTTAGTGGACGAGTTTGGGAGGGTGTGTAAAGGTAGAAAGTTGAAAGTGAACATAGATAAGAGTAAGGTGATGAGGGTATCAAACGATTTAAATAAAGAAAAATTGGATATCACATTGGAGAGAGGGATTATGGAAGAAGTAAATGTTTTCAGATATTTGGGAGTTGACGTGTCAGCGGATGGGTTTATGAAGGATGAGGTTAACCATAGAATTGATGAAGGAAAAAGGGTGAGTGGTGCGTTGAGGTATCTGTGGAGACAAAAAACGTTATCCATGGAGGCAAAGAAGGGAATGTACGAAAGTATAGTGGTACCAACACTCTTATGTGGGTGTGAAGCATGGGTTGCAAATGCTGCAGCGAGGAGGAGGCTGGAGGCAGTGGAGATGTCCTGTCTAAGGGCAATGTGTGGTGTAAATATTATGCAGAAAATTCAGAATGTGGAAATTAGGAGAAGGTGTGGAGTTACTAAAAGTATTTGTCAGAGGGCTGAAGAGGGGTTGTTGAGGTGGTTTGGTCATTTAGAGAGAATGGATCAAAGTAGAATGACTTGGAGAGCGTAAAAATCTGTAGGAAAGGAAAGCTGGTTAGGGTCGTCCTAGAAAAGGTTGGAGGGAGGGGTAAAGGAGGTTTTGTGGGCGAGGGCTTGGACTTCCAGCAAGCATGTGTGAGCGTGTTAGATAGGAGTGAATGGAGACGAATGGTTTTTGGGACCTGACCAGCTGTTGGAGTGTGAACAGGGTAACATTTTGTGAAGGGATTCAGGGAAACCAGTTAATTGATTTAGTTGGACTTGAGTCCTGGAAATGGGAAGTACAATGCCTGCACTTTAAAGGAGGGGTCTGGGATAGTGACAGCTGGGAGAGACTATTCTCAGCTGTTGTATCTGAGCGCCTCTGCAAAGACAGTGATTATGTATGAGTGTGGTGAAAGTGTTGAATGATGATGAAAGTATTTTCTTTTTGGGGATTTTCTTTCTTTTTGGGTCACCCTGCCTTGGTGGGAGATGGCCGACTTGTTGAAAAAAAAAAAATCAGGAATGTATCCCATGCAATGTGAGAAAGATGACTATATACTGCATTTAGAGGGATACATAATAAGAACAATGAATAGATGGGACAAATCAAAGAAAGAGTGAATCTTGAACCCACAGGAAGCGAGTCCTAAAACTTTGGCCTGTGAGTTTTAGAACTCACTGGGCATGAGTTTGAGCCTCACCTGTTTTGTGATTTGTTTGCAATCATGTTATTACAATTTCTTTAGTCAGGTGGAACAATATATATAAGGAGTAGAGATACGGTGACTTGAAAGGTGAGGTTTCTAAATTTCACACCTTATTATAATTTGTTATCAATCTAAACAATAAAATGGATTGAAATTAAAATTCATAATACAATTAATGAAAGTATGGTACAATGTATGTACAGTGGTACCTCGAGTTACGATGGTCCCAAAATCGCCCTTTTATGTAAGTTTATTTTTTAAAATGCTTTTGTAAGTATATTTTGGGGTGTAAAAGGACTAGTCTATTTTACATTATTCCTTATGGGGATAAATTCGTTTGGTAATGGCACTTGAACAGCATTTCGAACGAAAAATATCGTAACTCGAGGTACCACTGTACTGTACTTTCTATTATATTTATGAAAAGTTAATTATCCTCTACAACTAAACCCATTGCTGATGATGCTGATTATTATTATATGAAGAGAGCGTGTCAGAATAATGCATTCAAGTTTGTAGAATACTGAACTTGGATTAAAAGCTCATATAAAGTCATTTTGTCATGGAGAGGGAGAATGCATCTCAGATATGACTAAGAACAGAAGCAGTCAAATGGTCCCCTCTGATCATCAGTTTACTTAAGATAGCCTAAAACATTAAAATAAATAATGAATAATGAAAACCAAAGTTAGTATTCTCACCTCACATGTGTTTGATCCTCTGATCCCCATCTTGTCTTCTGGGGCACTGCTGCTCACACCCCCAAACCCTCTTTCCACTATAAATGCTGTAACCTTGTCTTTTACTTCCCCATTAGATTGCACCTCCTGGATAAAGGAAGACACATTACATAAAGAAAAAAAAAAAAATACTGTAAAATAAATTTAAGATATATGCAGTGATATAATAAAGGAAATTACAGTGGACCCTCGGTTTTCATTGAAAATTCATTCCAGAATGCTGTTTGAGTGCATTACCGAATGAATTTGTTCCCATAAGGACAAATGTAAATTAGATTAGTCATTTCAGAACCCCAAAAATACACTTACAAAAATACATTTACATAATTGTTCGAGTTTGGAGGTGAACGAAAACCGAGGGTCCACTGTATATGCAAGAGGGTTGCAAGTATCAAGAAATGTGTACAGATACTAGAAACAATGTAATTCAGAGAATATATACATATTATTCATCTGTATATCACAAATGGTGAATCAAGTACAGTATAATTGAACATATGATAGGAACAAAAATCTGAGGTACCCAATCTCACAGTAGATGCCTCACATATAATACCAGTCTAGCTGCTATATGTTCACTATTTTTTATGACTGCAATGATTTAGACTATTTTTCTGGGAGGGGGAAGGGACAGGAAGAAGGATGCCTGAAGGGAGTCACAAAGGCTCAGTCATAACATTTGGGGTCCAGTGTGTAAAAATGAGTTCCCTAAAATGAAACTAGACACATTTAAATTTGCCTTATTATCTACATAAATCTATCAAGTTTCGACTTACATACATAATTTCAATTTTACTGTATACTGTACTGAAAATTCCATACATTCTTACTGTGAAAATTTTTAATATTAGACAAAATAATTCCCTAACTTTTGTATTTGATACTAATTTACTCTTTTACAACACAGAGATGCAGGTATATTTATTATTTATTAACACACTGAGTGTCTCCCACCAAGGCAGGGTGGCCCCCCCAAAAAATACTTTCATCATCCCTCCCTCCACCACTGTCTTGCCAGAGGCGCATTTACACTACAGTTATAAAATTGCAACATTAACACCCCTCCTTCAGAGTGCAGGAACTGTACTTCCCATCTCCAAGACTCAAGTCTGGCCTGCCAGTTTCCCTGAATCCCTTCATAAATGTTACATTGCTCACACTCCAACAGCACATCAAGTCCTAAAAACCATTTGTCTCCATTCGCTCCTATCTAACATGCTCACACATGCTTGCTGGAAGTCCAAGCCAATTGCACACAAAACCTCCTTTACCCCCTCCCTCCAACCTTTCCCTCCATTACAGATTTATACCTCTCAACATCATTCTATTTCCTTCCATCCTCTCTACATGTCTGAACCACCTCAAAAACCCCCTCCTCAGCCCTCTGGATAATAGTTTTGGTAATCCCGCACCTCCTCCTAATTTCCAAACTACGAATTCTCTGCATTACATTCACACCACACATTGCCCTCAGACATGACATCTCCACTGCCTCAAGCCTTCTCCTTGTTGCAACGTTCACCACCCATGATTTATACATACTCATATAAGAGTGTTGGTATAACTATACCTCATACATTTCCCTCTTTGCTTCCATAGACAAAGTTCTTTGTCTCCATAAACTCCTAAATGCACCACTCACCTTTTCCCCTCATCAATTCTATGATTCACCTCATCTTTCATAGACCCATCTGCTGACACGTCCCTCTAAATATCTGAATACATTCACCTCCTCCATACTCTCTCCTCCAATTTGATATTTAATCTTTCATCACCTAATTTTTTTATCCTCATCACCTTACTCTTTCCTTTATTCACTTTTAATTTTCTTCTTTTACATACCCTACCAAACTCATCCACCAACCTCTGCAACTTCTCTTCAGAATCTCCCAAAAGTACAGTGTCATCAGCAAAGAGCAACTGTGACAACTCCCACTTTGTGTTAGATTCTTTATCTTTTAACCCCACACCTCTTGCCAACACCCGAGCATTCACTTCTCTTACAACCCAATCTATAAATATATTGAACAACCATGGTGACATCACACATCCTTGTCTAAGGACTACTTTTACTGGGAAATAATCTCCCTCTCCCCTACATACTCTAACCTGAGCCTCACTATCCTCATAAAAACTCTTCACTGCTTTCAGTAACCTACCTCATATTCCATACATTTGCAACATCTGCCACATTGCCCCCCTATCCACCCTGTCATATGCCTTTTCCAAATCCATAAATGCCACAAAAACCTCTTTACCCTTATCTAAATACTGTTCACCTATATGTTTCATTGTAAACACTTGATCTACACACCCCCTACCTTTCCTAGAGCCTCCTTGTTCATCTGCTATCCTACTCTCCGTTTTACTCTTAATTCTTTCAATAATAAATCTACCATACACTTTACTAGGTATACTCAACAGACTTCTTTCTTTCTTTCTTTCAACACGTCGGCCGTTTCCCACCGAGGCAGGATGGCCCAAAAGGAAAAACGAAAGTTTCTCCTTTTACATTTAGTAATATATACAGGAGAAGGGGTTACTAGCCCCTTGCTCCCGGGATTTTAGTCGCCTCTTACGATACGCATGGCTTACGGAGGAAGAATTCTGTTGCACTTCCCCATGGAGATAAGAGGAAATAAGAACAAGAACTAGTAAGAAAATAGAAGAAAACCCAGAGGGGTATGTATATATATGCTTGTACATGAATGTGTAGTGTGACCTAAGACGTAGCAAGATGTACTGAAATCTTGCATGTTTATGAGACAGAAAAAAGACACCAGCAATCCTACCATCATGTAAAACAATTACAGGCTTTCGTTTTACACTCACTTGGCAGGACGGTAGTACCTCCCTTGGCAGTTGCTGTCTACCAACCTACACCCTAGACTCAACAGACTTATTCCCCTATAATTTTTGCACTCTCTTTTGTCCCCTTTGCCTTTATACAATGGAATTATGCATGCTCTCTGCCAATCCCTAGATACCTTACCCTCTTCCATACATTTATTAAATAAAAGCACCAACCACTCCAAAACTATATCCCCACCTGCTTTTAACATTTCTACCTTTATCCCATCAATCCTAGTTGCCTTATCCCCTTTTATTCTACCCACTGCCTCTTGAACTTCCCCCACACTCACAACTATGTAGGTATAGTACATTAATAATAAAGAGTATATGAATAAAGTTTATAAGTCACATACTGCCTTTATCTCCTGTTAAAAACAACCTAAACAACCACAGTGTAAATATGAAATTAAAATCATCTTTGTTGGGGCCAGCATTCTTAATAAATACCGGCTGGCAGAGCTAATAAGATCAACTATCAAAACTACCCTATAAATTCCACAGAAGTCAGTAATGTGGCTAATTTTACACAATTCAACAATTTTTTTTTCAACAAGTCGGCCGTCTCCCACCAAGGCAGGATGACCCAAAAAGAAAGAAAATCCCCAAAAGAAAATACTTTCATCATCATTCAACACTTTACCACACTCATAATCACTGTCTTTGCAGAGGCGCTCAGATCGACACCTGAGAATAGTCCCTCCCAGCTGTCACTATCCCAGACCCCTCCTTTAAAGTGCAGGCATTGTACTTCCCTTTCCAGGAATCAAGTCCAACTAATTCAATTAACTGGTTTCCCTGAATCCCTTCACAAAATGTTACCCTGCTCACACTCCAACAGCTTGTCAGGTCCCAAAAACTATTCAACAAATACCAATTTAAAATCTGGATCCAAAATAAACACTTTATGTACTCCAGCATCAACAGCAACCTCTGCTCATTAATCATGTCCTCAGGCCCCTCCTATATTACAGTTGCCCTCCATTTTTAATCTAAAACTAAAGTGTACCTGGAGGGCATTCTGGGATCAATGCCCCTGCTGCCCAGTCCATGACCAGGCCATCATCACACAAAACAAAAATTTTACTCAATTTCTCAGATTAATAAAATATTACCAGTAATGATTA
>WNWK01058992.1:0-10304 GCA_009830355.1 Cherax destructor | reverse complement strand
ATTATAATAATAATACAGATGTTAGTAGACGCTCTTTATTTGTTCGTCGCTCCTGCTTACTTCGTCCCTTTTCTCTTCGTCTACATTCACTCCTGTCTTCCCTTCAGCTACCACCATTATATGTTCATGTGACATCTCCCTTTCCCCTACCCCCTTGGGAAGTTCCTGCTGTCCATGTCTGTTCTATTCCTCTACCTTGCGTGAAAGCCCACCTACCTACGGCGGCTTCTCGCTCTTTTTTTCTAGACCACTTCCGTTCTCATTCCCATGCCACCGCAGTGTACACCGATGGTTCAAAGTCGTCTGAAGGCGTCAGATTCGCACCAGTGTTTCCAGACAGTGTCGTACGAGGGCATCTATTACCCTCGGCTAGCATATTTACGGCTTAATTGTATGCCATTCTTGTGGCACTTATCCGTATTGCATCTATGCCTGTATCACCATTTGTGGTCGTTTCAGACTCCTTTAGTGCTTTACAAGCTATCTGTAAAATTGATACACCTCACCCCCTAGTTCTTCGTATCCACCTTTGGTTACACCGTATCTTTAGCAAGCATAAAGATATTGTCTTTTGTTGGGTCCCTGATCATGTTGACGTACAGGGCAATGAACAGGCAGACACTGCTGCGCGGTCAGCAGTACATGACCTTCCAGTTTCATATAGAGGTGTTCCTTTCACGGACTATTTTGCGGTCATTGCTACCCACCTTCGCACCCATTGGCAACAACGCTGGTCTGACCTGCTGAATAACAAACTTCATTCTATTAAACCGGTTATAGGTTTCAGGCCTTCTTGTCACCAATGTTGAGGTTGGGAGACTACACTCTCCTGTCTTCGCATCGGCCACACTTGTCTTACTCATGGGTATCTCATGGAGAGGCTCCCTGCCCCTCTCTGTGAGCATTGTCAGGTTCCAGTGTCTTTTCGACATACAGTGGTACCTTGAGTTACGATGGTCCCCAAAATCGCCCTTTTATGTAAGTTTATTTTTTTAAATGCTTTTGTAGGTATATTTTTGGGGGTGTAAAAGGACTAGTCTATTTTACATTATTCCTTATGGGGATAAATTCGTTTGGTAATGGCACTTGAACAGCATTCTCGAACGAAAAAATATCGTAACTCGAGGTACCACTGTATTCTGTTGGACTCCCACTCTATCAATGAGCAAGCAGAATTTACCTCCAATGGTGTCTTCGCTCTGTGGCCCTTTCTTTACCTTCCCTTCTTGCAGATGGACCCTCCTTTAATCCTGACTCTCTCGTTGACTTTTTGACAGAAACTGACTTACTACACAAACTCTGAAGATTATACCTCTAGCACCTCCCTCAGTCCCTTCTACCTTGATCTCTTGCTACCCTCTATCCCTGCACTATCCACCATCCTGCTACACTCCATACCCTACTAATCATCCATCTCCCTCTTACAACCCATTCTCCCTGCATCCTGCAATAACCTGCAGCGCTGTATAACCCCTGTGGTTTAGCACTTCTATTTGATTATAATAATAATCTTCTTACTCATGGGTATCTCATGGTGAGGCTCCCTGCCCCTCTCTGTGAGCATTGTCAGGTTCCAGTGTCTGTTGGACATATTCTGTTGGACTGTCCACTTTATCAACGAGCACGCAGAATTTACCTCCAACGGCATCTTCGCTCTGTGGCTCTTTCTTTACCTTCCCTTCTTGCTGATGGACCCTTCTTTAATCCTTACTCTCTCGTTGACTTTTTGACAGAAACTGACTTACTACACAAACACTGAAATATACCTCTAGCACCTCCCTCAGTCCCTTCTACCTCGATCTCTTGCTACCCTCTATCCCTGCACTATCCACTATCCTGCTGTACTCCATACCCTACTAATCATCCATCTCCCACTTACAATCCATTCTCCCTGCATCCTGTCCTGCCCCGCCGCGCTGTATAACCCTTGTGGTTTAGCGCTTCTTTTGATTATAATAATAATAATAATAATCGACATATTCTGTTGGACTGCCCACTATATCAACGAGCACGCATTATTTACCTCCAACGGCGTCTTCGCTCTGCGGCCCTTTCTTTACCTTCCCTTCTTTCTGATGGACCCTCCTTTAATCCTGACTCTCTCATTAGCATTTTGGCAGAAACTGACTTACTACACAAACTCTGAAGATTGTTCCTTTAGCACCTCCCTCAGACCCTTCTACCTTGATCTCTTGCTACTCTCTATCCCTATACTATCCACTGTCCTGTTGCACTCCATACCCTACTAATCATCCATCTCCCTCTTACAATCTATTCCCCCTGCATCCTGTTCTGCCCTGCCGCGCTGTATAACCCTTGTGGTTTACCGCTTCTTTTGATTATAATAATAATAATAATAATAATAATATATAAATGTGATTTGAGATGAGATTGTCGAAATTTTTTTTGAACATTTTTGACATTCATGTTTTTTTATGTTTCAATGACTACTGTTAATATGAAGTGTGAGATTACATGAACATTAGCAATATGACATGTGAGACTCTGTTTAGAAATGAGGTCCTTAGAACATATTAGATATTTATGTTTTATCCATAAGTGAATATTATCAATATTTTTTTTTAGACTAGATTGGAAAGTGTAACTTTTATTACATTCTTTACAATGGTATTTTTTTCTCTTTTAATTCATGATCAAGTTTAAATGAATATTTGAAATTAGATTAGTAGAAAATTATTCATTTATATTTTGTTGTATTTACGTGTCTTTATCTGAAAAAAAATATAAAAAAAAATGTATTAAAAAAAATACTTATTAGTATCAATAAATAGTTAAACTTTTTAAATTGAATTTATATTTACTCCAATTTTTTTAGAAAAAGCTCACAGACTCACTGGAGCTGCTCACATTGATGCTTTAAACATACAGTGGAACCTCCAGTAACGAGTTTAATCCGTTCTGTGGTGAAGAGGCTCCTGGTCTGAGGAATTAGACCTTTTGGTCTTCTTCCTCAGACCAAACCTAATTACCCCCCAATCCCCCTCCGCTATCCCATCCTCCCTTTTTCCCTTTCCTCCTCCTCCCTCCCTTATTCCCTTCCCGTTTTTAACTTGTGGGATTCTCTCCACAGGCATTCTGGTTCCTAGGTAGGAGGAAGGGTACCGTAGTCCATCCCATTCCGTTGAGGTTCTTGGTGGTGGTGTAGTTTGTCGTGGAATCTTTATCGCCTGGAGATGTCCCGATCCCTCTCCGGTCTCCCGAGGGGTGGCTTTGGGTGTCTTTCAGGTGACTGGTGTATCTCTGGAGGCCACCTTTCGGATTCCAGGGGTGGTGGCCGAAGGAGGTATGCTCTGTGGCGGGTGTCTGGCCGCCCTCTCTTTTGTCCGCCAAGATGGCTTTGTGAATGTGAGGTTGCTATCCCGGATTCCTGGTTTACTGGCATGAAGGGTAGGGTATAGCATGGGTTCCATGTTGCATCTGCACTACTTGCGGTGCTGAGGTCCTCTTGGGCACGGAGTGGGATTTATGCCCCTTTCATTCCTCCTAAGAGCTATTCCTCCACGTTCCCACTTTTTTTATTTTTTTCTATTTATTTTATTTTCTTTGTTTTTTAAAAAACAAAACAAAAAAAGAAAGAAGTAACCTAACCATGGACGACCCAATCCATGAAACTACAACCCACGGGCCCCACCCTGTTCTGACCCGGCCTTGTTATTGGACCACTCTTTACACACTTCCACTACCCCTGTACCTCTTGCTAGTGCTGGTTCATCACCTGCTTCAGGTACCGGGCTACCGACCGGCCCTTTCGATACATCTGACCTTCGCTCTTCTCTGACCTTGCTTCCAGCTTCTCCCTCTATGGTGCGGCAATTTTTTGGTTGCTCGCCCGTCCCACGACAGACCAATTCTGGTCTCACTTCTAAATGCCCAAGACCTGTACATGATGATACTTTATTACCTCCTCCTCATACATCTCAGAAACGACCAGCTCGTCACGCATTTTCCTTAAACATTATATTTCACACTACACACTGGACTAAGTTTTTACGCTGAGACCAACTTCTACTACCTATCTTTCCGATCATAGTATATTGGTAAAGCACTCCTGCGCCATGTGGGCAATGACATCACCTTTCATGCTCTCAAAAGTGGCACACGCATCGTTATGGTCCAGAGTGCTGACAAGGCTCGTGATCTTTCTCGCCTTACGTCCATAGATGCTACTCCTGTCACTATTGAAAAACATCATTCTCTCAACACTTGTAGTGGCACTGTTATTCTACCTCATACAATTCTCCAACAGAATTTCCAAAACTGTGGTGATGACATTCTGGAGCAGCTTGAGCTCCAGGACCTTCCCATACTCAAAGTTGACACTTTTGTCCTCCCTGCCCACCAGTGACAATGATATCCTTGCAATATTGCTCGCTTAACATTTGACTATCGTGACTTTCCGCCCTTGGTCTACATTGCAGGTCACTGTTTACAAGTTCAAAACGTGACCGCAACAGTGTAGAAACTGTTGGACGTTTTGGTCATCCAGCGAAATATTGCAGGTCCATGGCCAAATGCCCAGTCTGTGGTGCCGACGACCATGCCAGTCCTTCTTGTAATCTACCCCCCTCTTGCCTTAACTGTCGTGAGGCACATCCATCTTACTCTCACCTTTGTCAGGTTTACCTAAATGAGCGGGAAATTCGTTGTCTCAAAGAGGCGGAAGGCTTCTCATATGCTATGGCCATCTCTCATCTACGCCTTCAAGGGAGACTTCCCCATATTTCCTATTCTCGCATTGCTAAACGTCCCCCCCACTTCTGGGGTCCCAACTCCCACGGCTTCCTCTGTGGTCGCCCCATCCTCATAAACCCTTCTCGAATTCTTTTGCTGTTCTTGGCTCTAAGGTCCCTACCTCGGCATCCCATACTGTCCTCACCCCTTCCTATACTCACTCACATGGGTTCTTCACCTCCGAACAGTTCTGTAACGTGTGGAGGTTCATCCTCCTCCTTGTTCACTACCTCCATCCCCTGTCCCCTCCCAAGTTTCTTCCTTGACTGCCTTCTCCCCCCCCCCAGGTCGCTTCCACTCCTGTTCCCTCCCAAGCCCCTTCGACAGTTTTCTCTTCCATCTTCTCACCCTCTACTTTAGTTCAGACTATATTCTCCTAGATGGTTGCTCACCCTCCTCCTCCTTCCATCTCTAATGTGGTCCCAAATTCTGCATCTTTGTCTTCAGAAACGCTATCACAGAATATATTACAGAGACTGGAACGTTGATGGACACCGCTCCCCCTCCGGTTCCTCCTCTCTCTTCTCCGTCTACACCCCTCCTTCCTTCACAGCGTCCCACTCCTCTGCTTACACGTCTTCCGCTGCCTCCACACATGGATTTTTCTAACCCTAGTCCATAGATACCTCTAACTTCGAATTGTATCTTTCTCTTCATAAATCATGGCTTATTTGCAGTGAAATGTCCGAGGCCTCAGGGGTAACCGGGGTGACCTTCAGTTGTTGCACTCCCAGTTTTCCCTTGTTCGGGTCTGTTTGCAAGAACTCAAATTTCAATCTGCTGTTATCCGTCCTTTTTCGGGCTATGATTTGTTATATTCATCGGATCCTTTTTCCGATGGAACCTTTAACGAAAGTGCTCTTCTTATACACACTGGTATTCCATACTGTCAGCTCCACATTCATTCTTCTCTGCATTACACTGCAGCCTGTATCCACTTGAATAAGTGGTATGCACTCTGTTCTTTATCTCTCTCCCCTTCTCGGGCATTGTCTATCCCAGATGTTGATTTTCTGGTTTCTTCCTTGCCGCTACCCCTTCTGTTACTTGGCGATTTTAACGCACACCATTTTCTTTGGGGGGGTCACACTGTGACTCCCATGGCATTCAGTTGGAGGCATTTCTTACTTCTCTTCCCCTCCATGTTTTAAATATGGTTACTCCCACCCATTTTGATCCTCGAACTCATTCTTTCTCTTGCATTGATCTCTCCATCTGCTCCTCCTCAACTGTCCTTGACTTCACCTGGTCTGTCCTCTTGGACTTACATGACAGTGATCATTTTCCAATCATCCTCATGTCCCCTTCATATTCTCCACCTCCTCGTAGCCCACGCTGGCAATTTGACAGGGCGAAATGGGACCTTTACGCACATCTTACTGCCTTTCATGAGGCTCCTTCCTCGTCCTCCATTGATGAGGTTTTATATCTCTTCTCGTCCTCCATCTTAACCGCAGCTTCACATTCTACCGCCCAAACCTCGGGCAAGCATTCTCAGAAGTGTGTGCCTTGGTGGTCTCCTGCTTGTGCTCGGGCAGTACATTTGAAATGCGCTGCATGGGGCAGGTACCAGTATAACAGAACCACAGAGAGACTCCTTGATTTTAAGCAGAGGAGAGCAATTGCTCGTCTTGTCATACGCAAAGCTAAACGCACTTGCTGGTGGGATTACGTTTCCACTGTCACTTCAGCTTCGTCGGTGAATGCAGTCTGGAAGAAAGTGCGGAAAATGAGTGGTAAATTCTCCCTCAACCCGGCTCCTGTTCTTAGGGTTGCTGGTGTCGATATAGCACACCCTCTTGCTGTTGCCACTGAAATTGGTAATCATCTGGTCCACATTTCTCAGGGGCTCCATCTATGCACCTCATTCCTTCTAATTCTGCCAGCAAGTTAACCCCTTCGGGGTTTCGGCTATACTAGTACGGCTTACATGCCAGGGTTTTCCACGTACTAGTATGCATAAATTCTAGCGGCTTTAAATCAAGGTGGAGAGAGCTGGTAAGCCTGCATGTGATAGAATGGGTCTATGTGGTAAGTGTGCGCAGTAGGAAAAAAATCTATGCACCCGCATTGCATTGTGGGAGTTGTAATTCAGAGCACCTTTGTCACCAAACCATGTGGTAAGGAATACCTCACTCTGGCATTGTGAGTGGTAGGGAAGGCAGTGGGGTAGGTGGGGAAGACAGTGGGGTAGGTGGGAAAGACTGATGGGGTGGGCAAGACAGTGGGGGAGAAGGCTGGCTGGCTGGCTGGCTGGCTAGGTAGCTGGCTCTGTCACACAGGTACACATAAATACAATTATAAATAGTGTAAATTACCTAGAATAACCCCAAAAATCCAGACTGGCAAATAATATGTATCAGGACTCAGATGTGACGCAGTGACTACTATTCGCTCTCTCTGAGACAGAGACACAAACAGATAGACAGACAGACAGAGAGAGACAAACAGATAGACAGACAGATAAATCAGTGAAAACAAATAAAGGGAAGGCATTGTACCCTCATTTGTCAAATGTCATCACTCTCATTAGTTTGGTGATAAGACGAGGCTAACCCCTCATCAAATGTCACTCCTGGCTGGCTGGCTGGCAGGGAGGGAGGCAGGCAGGCAGGCCGGCCTGCCTGAATGCCTAAATGCCTGTCTGTCTGTCTGTCTGTCACACAGGTACACATAAATACAATTATACATAGTGTAAATTACCTAGGATAACCCAAAAAATCCAGACTGGCAAATAATGTGTATCAGGACTCAGATGTGACGCAGTGACTGCTATTCGCTCTCTGAGACAGAGACACAAACAGATAGACAGACAGATAGAGAGAGACAAACAGATATAGACAGACAGATAAAACAGTGAAAGAAAATAAAGGGAAGGCATTGTACCCTCATCAAATGTCAGCACTAATTAGTTTAGCGATAATAATAAGATAAGAGGACGCTCACCCTTATCAAATGTCACTGCTGTAATTAGATTAGCGATAAGACTGACACACATGTCTTCTTATTATTATTATTGTTATATTCTCCCGTGTATCCTAGGTAATTTACACTGTATAATTCTATTTATGTGAGATACACAGTCAGTCAGTCAGCCAGCCAGCCAGCCAGCCAGCCAGCCAGCCAGATAGCCATCCAGCCAGCCAGCCAGCTAGCTCGTCAGCCAGCAAGCCAGCCAGCTAGCTGGTCAGCCAGCATGCCAGACAGCTGGCCATCCATTCAGCCAGCCAGCTGGTCATCTAGCAAGCCAGCCGGCCAGCCAGCCAGCTGGTCAGCTAGCCAGCCAGCTGGTCAGCAAGCCAGCCAGCTGGTCAGCCAGCAGTTATTGTGTAGTATACAAGGAGTGTATAATATCTTTATTTACTACAAGTACATGTACATGGTATACAGGCCTAGCTGACACCAGTGACATACTACTATATAGAAAGTCCCTTGTTATGCTGAGCATTTCGGGCAGATTAGGTCAGTGTCCTAGGATGCGACTCACACCAGTCGACTAACACCCAGGTACCCATTTTACTGATGGGGAACATAGACAACAGGTGTAAAGAAACACGCCCAATGTTTCTGCCCTGGCTGGGAATCGAACCCAGGCCTTCGCCGTGTGAAGCGAGAGCTTTAGCCACCAGACCACCAGAGCCCCTAATATATATATACAAAATATGGTTTATATTGGTCTCACAGGACATAAAAGTTACTTGATAAATTAAAATGTTAAAAAATAAAAGAAAGTATAAAAAAAATAAAAAACTATTACCAGGTGACAGGCAGTCGCCGATGTTGCTGTAAGCGGTTCACTTTCTGTCAACTTCAAGCCTCTATATCTCTGTAAGTATTGATCACAAATTTTTTTTTTAGCCTATTAGATTTAGAAAAAAAACTATCATTTCATAAAAATAAAAATTTTTTTTTTTTAAATTTTGCATCCCTGAGAACGAGATTCGGAGAGGGTCTTGTGACCCCCAAAGGGTTAAAACCCTTAGATTTTTCTTCTCTCAGACAAGAATCTTATAATGTGCCTTTTACCCTTCAAGAACTGGATGCAACACACTCTGCTTGCCGATCATCGGCAGCTGGGCCAGACGGCATACATATTCGTAAGGTACAGCATTTACATCAGTCTGCTCTTGCTGTCCTCTTACGACTCTTTAATCTTGTATGGTCGCAAGGAGTTCTTCCCCAGCTGTGGAAGTCTGCTATTGTTCTTCCTTTTCGCAAACCAGGTATTATGGGACATGATACCTCCCACTACCGTCCCATCACTCTTACCAGTGCAGTTTGCAAGGTGATGGAATGTCTCGTTAATAGATGTTTCATGTTGTATTTAGAGACACACAGTAGTCTCTCCACTAGTCAATATGGCTTTCGTAAGGGCAGTTCTGCCTTTGACCCCTTACTGCGCTTGGATACATATATTCGTAATGCCTTTGCTAATAACCACTTGGTTATCGCCATCTTTTTTGACCTTGAGAAGGCTTATGACACAACTCCTCTTTAAGGGGGGCTCCTTGTCGTGGTAAAGAGGCTATCGGTCTGAGGAATTGGACCTCTTTGTCTTCTTCCTCAGACCGAACCTAATTACCCCCCCATCCCCCCTTCCCTTTCCCATTTTCCCCATCCTCCCTTTTCCCTTTCCTCCTCCTCCTCATCCCTCCCTTGTTTCCTTCCCATTTTTCTTCTGGGAGCTTCCCTCCACAGGCATTCTAGTTCCTAGGTAGGGTGAAGGGTACCATGGTCTTCCCCTTTCTGTTGAGGTTCTTGGCGGTGGTGTAGTTTGCCGTGGAATCTGGATCGCCCCTCCCTCTCCGGTCTCCCGGAGGGTGGCTTTGGGTGTCTTTTGGGCGATGGGTGTATCTCTAGAGGCCACCTTTCGGATTCTAGGGGTGGTGACCAAAGGAGGTATGCTTTGTGGCGGATATCCGGCCGCCCTCTCTTTTATCCGCCGAGGTAGCTCGGTGGATGTGAGGTTGCTATCCCGGATCACTGGTTTACTGCCTGAAGGGTAAGGGTATGGCACGGGTTCCATGCAGCATCTGCCCTACTTGCAGTGTTGAGGTCCTCTTGGGGGCGGAGGGGGATTTACGCCCCTTTCATTCGTCCTAGGAGCTTTTCCTCCACGTTTCCCCCATTTTTTCTTTTTTTTTTCTTTTTTTTTTCTTTTCTAGCCCGTGAACCTAACCATGGATGCCCTAAACTGTGAACCTACCCCTGGGCCCCTTCCTGATACCGCACCCAGTACTGACCCTGCCTCGTTAATGGACAACTCTTCAGACATCTCTAATGCCCCTGTACCTCTTGCTGGTGCCGGTTTGTCACCTGCTTCAGGTACCGGGGTTCCGACCGGCCCTTTTTTCAAGACATCCACGTCCAAAGTGTCCGGCTCGTGAAGCAATGTGCCATCAATGCCATAAGAAAGGTCACTTTGCTAAAGTATGTTGTGCTAATGCATCAACAAGAGCTAGTGCTTCTACGCATTCCGATCATACGACTCTAACAACAGTGACTTCTGCAGCTGCTCCAAATTCACTGTCAAAGGCAGTTGTGAAGGTGTT
>WNWK01058991.1:0-10304 GCA_009830355.1 Cherax destructor | reverse complement strand
ACAGTCCCACCACCAAATCAACAACGGTATTATCAGGAATATTAACAGAAGGAAAGTATTACTGAAAAGTTAGCAGTAAAAGCATTGTCACTGACAACAAGAGCAGAAGGAGCAGAAAGCAACATTATCAAAAGAACAGTAGCGTATGCAACACCAGTCTCATCCTCAGCAAACCTCGGTGTTAGTAGTATAAAGCAACACCGAAGTATATTCTAGCAACCCCGAAGTAGTATTCTAGCAAACCGAAGTAGTATTCTAGCAACACCGGTATTCTAGCAACGGCAGAAGTTCAACAGCAAAGGAGGATTCCGACGGCACCAATAGCAGAAACAGATTCAGCAACCCCAAAAGGGGGAAAGGTATATCCAAACAGTAAAAACCCAAAACAAAGAACAGTAGAAACACACAGCCATGACAGAAGTAGGAAGAGAGTAAAATTGCTTCAGTAGGTTGAGAAATGAAGTTACAGGAATATCTTCACCAGCTTCAGTGAAATTTACTGTAAGAAGAACAACAGAACAGGCAAGACTTTTTTTGCAATGGGGGGAAACAGAAACAGGATGTACGAAATAGCAACATCATTAGAAAGAGTATTGTTCCCGCAACAACAGCAACCACCCCAGTTAGACTTTCGCAATGGGAGCAGGAGCAAAAAAATCGCAGCACCAGCGGGGGAGGAGTGTGCACAGCCAGGGTAGCGAAGGAACTGTGGTTTTGGGAGAGCTGAAGGCTGGGGGGGGACACCAGGGCTGCGGAGTCCGCCGCTACATGCTGTGACCCCCGCCATCTCCGCTATTAACGCCCCCCCTCCTCACCCACTCCATCTGTGTCCTCCCCCCCCCACGCCATCTCAACTCTTCCCCACCTACGCCATCTGAACACCCTCTCATCCCATCGCCCACACTCTTCGAAACCACTTGCACCAGTGATAAAGCCAGAGGAGGTTCTGTACTAGTGACAGCGACCGGTCAGGAAAAAACCATTTGTACCAATGGAAGCAATTGTTCCAGGGGGGTGGAACTAACAGGGGGAAAACTACCAGTACCAAAAAAGAGATAAGTACTAAATTATAGAAAAAGCGTACCACCCATACAAAAACGCTTTACAAGTAATATCACCAAATGGGGAAAAGGGTTATGAATCACCTGAATCTTCCCAGAAATTCAAAGTAGCCTAGTACTAAATTAACAAATTTTAAATTTTTATAAAATAATAATTTTTAAAGAGATGGACCAGTAAACCAGCGGAAGGCCCTAAAAACCAAAAGCTCCAGCTGTGGATCATGTGACTAAGACCCATTTAGGAAACACTTAGCCTGTTTCCCTACAAACCTTTCCTAACCAACCCTTTTCCACACATAGCAAAAAAAAAATATAACCAATACCAAACATATTATAACGTCAAAAAAATTTTAACAAATAATATAAACAAATATATGATAAGAACGAGATCCAAAAGGTTCTGACTTAGCTGACACGTCCTCTAAATAGACTAAAGTTATTAGTATAAAAGGGGGGTTTCGTTTTAACTTATTCAGTCTTATTTAAGTGATAGGTATCAAGAAGTAACAAGAAATACCATTACAACATTAACTTTACCTCTGAATGTTGGTGTTCTCATGGACAGCATTTTAGACCATCTTCTGTTGTTCTGAAACATCTTTGACCTTCAATGCCCAGAGAACTCAAACTCTTTGTTGACGGTATTTTTTTGTCGTAAATATTGACTTTATTGCCTTAAACAAATTTCAACTTTGAACTTAAAAAAAGAAGTTCACATTTAGATGATAATAAAGAACTTTAATTTAATCTAGAACAGATTTATAACACATTTAGCTATTGAAAAAAATCAAATCATTCTTTAAAGAACAAGAGATCCAGAATGATAGCAAAAATGAAGGTCTTTTATAGGTTATTACGGAGGAAAAAAAATTGAAAAAGAAATTTTTATTTTAAAATATAACAGAAAAGTATTCGTTGTCGTAAGATGCCCTACACTGTACTACACTGTACTACACTGCTTACACTGCTCACACTGTACTACACTAACATGGGAGATTATAACCATAAACTAATCTACAATTCACCACAGCGGGAAACCCAATCATTAGAACCATAAAAACTTTAAAAAAATACTTATCACATACAGCCATTAATATGTTCTGTTCACTGTTCATTCAGGATCCTGAAATGACAGACCATTCTTATACAAGAGGGATACACGCCAGCCATTTTCGTACCGAAGGAACAGGAAAATCATTACCATACTAACAGGGATATAAAGTCATTATTCGGGAACAAGAGGGATACACATCAACCATTCTCGTTCAGAAGGGCACGTCAATCATTTTGTAAAAAAGGGGATAATGCCAACCATTTTTGTTCCAAGGATACTGCAACCTACCATGGGTCGGGGCCAAGGTTTATTACTAGTGATTTTTTTTATTAGGTTTTAGGGAAGCTTCATAGTGAAAAGCAGAGGAAAGCAGAGGAGCCTTTGTAAACCAAAAAAAAGCCCGTGAACCTGAAAAAACCAGGGAACCAGTTGGACCGTGACTATAAACAAAACAATATTCAATATTCAACAATTCAACTATATTTACCATGCTGAACCGCGCTTGTTAGTATCGAGTAAGAGCTCTGTCTTAGAGAACCAATTTAATAAAAAGAACGAAAAAAAGTTAGAAAAAAATTAAAAGGACAAAGAAACCTGAGTCTATAACATTGTACCCTGTGTTTTTAATCCGGGAAAAACCAGTGGGGAATTTACAATAATTGGTTATATTTTAAATGACAGGAGAAATGGACCATCTTATAAACCCCTGAAATAACTTGTGTTTAGACTATAACCTATTAATAAAAATAGGACATATGAGGACCGAGTGTTTGATAAAAATTAACCCCCTTACAGGGAAAAAAATTTTAAATTAGTAAATCAAAACTAAAAACAGAGATAGGAATTTTAAAATCTAAACAGGTGACACAATCCAAAACTGTTACACGTTTTAAAATACCCCCTTAACTATATTTGTTACAACCCTTTCCCAAGTGTTTTTATATTCTTCCTCTTTTTTTTTTTTTTTTTTTAAAAATAAATTTTTTTCCCCTCTTTTCATCTTTTCCTAATAAATTTCATGTTAGTACATTTCCCCTTATCAAAACAAAAAATGTTACACATAAAACCCTCGGGGTCTTGAGCTTCCCACATTCAACTTCAATTTCCAACTTTGTGCTGTCATGCCGTTTTTTAGATGCTTTTTAGTGACGGTACCATTCAGTTTTCGCTAAAGGACAAGTCCGATCATTTAAAACAGACAACCGAGTGCCAGCCTCACTACATTAGTATAGAACTCAGTACTGAAGATAATCAGGGCAGACTCAGGTTCGACTCCTGGCAGAACCTTTATTTTTATTTTTTCTTTTTTTCGCTCGACTGAGACGAATTATGTATATTTTAAACGAACTGTTTTTTTTAAAAATGATGAAAAGAAATCAACATTCAGAAAAATTATCGAAATTTTATGAAACTAATTATTATCTATGGAAAGTGTTGAAGCAGAAGGTCAGAGATTGACTATGTTTTTGCTTACCCGGGGGGGATTTTCCGCAGACTTGTGTCCTCCCGGTAATTACATTGCTCGTTTTTTGATATTTAAGCACTTGTGTTCTAAATCAAGTGGGCAGGATCATGGGGTTGCTGCATTTGAAAAAAGGTTCCCTCTGAGGGAAAAGGGTTTTTACAGTTCTCAACGTCCCCCAAAAGTTGTGTTTGGGGCAAGTTTTCAACGTCCCCCTCAAAATTTTTTTTGGGGGCCGTTCCAACGTCCCCCAAAAGTTGTGTTTGGGGTTTACAGTTTCAACGTCCCCCGTTGGGGTTTTAAATCCATTTTTTTTTCCCTTTATTATATAAAATTTTTCTAATAACTGTGAGTGTAGAACACATTTTCCCCCATCGTCAAGGAGAAAAAGGATAGAACAGTTGTTCGACAAGTGTCTTGTAAACTGTATTCTGCACTGCCTTTTTTAATACCATAACGAGAGAGCAAGTAAAAGGGAGTCTTGTGTTAATTATTAAAATTTCACTTTCTGAAACTTAAGAACACTTAATTAACTACAAACCAGTTTGAAATAACTGATCTTTAATTTAACATGTTTTTTTCAATGTTTTTTAAGGTGTTTTTTACACATGTTTAAACCCCGTAGACAAGGAATTCACTTTGAAAAAAAATCAAGAATATCCACATTTTCCCCACAATGCTTTGGATAAAAAAGTTTTGCTGAGGGATAACAAATTTTTTGTGATGGATAAAAATTTGGGTGGAAACAAAATAGAAACAGAGAATCCACCAATAAAGTTTGGTTTTGCCCAACCAAATTTTCCCCCGACATGTTTTTTCTTCCATAAATTTGGGGCCTTGCAGACCACCCGGGATTTCAAAGTTTTTTGAAATTTCCTTGAATACTTCCCGGTTTCCCGGGACATTCTCATTAGCTAATTTTTGCGAACAAAATTCATTGTCCCCCAGGATGAATAAGGAGGGATGTGTCTTCACATCTTTCGTTTCATCAAGAGGAGAAAAAAAACTGAAAATTTCGGTTTTTTGCTTTGATGAAATATTTTTTTCAGTTTTGAGAACAGTTTTTCCAAGACTGGGGTTTTTAAATTTGGGTTTTAACCCGCTTCCATCATACTTTTTGATCTGATCTCAATCGATACTTTTTCTTTTTTAACATAAGTACTTTCTAGTTTCCATTAAAGCTTCATTTTCAGTTTTTCTGACAAAAAAACCTTGGGGGGGCATCCGGTTGCAAATAAATTTTTTTTAAAACGCTTTTTCTGTGAATAATAACTTGGTTTATTTTTTCCGAGGGGAACATTGTATCTTCAAAACCAACAGTTTCGTTGCACAAGAAAAACGGGTTTTATCATTTTTTTGTCAAAAGAAATTTTTACGCCCCATTCTTCTTAAAGACCCCTCACGTTTTTCCTTTTTTTTTTCCTTCCATAATGGGGGTACCCAAAAAAAAAAAAAGATTAAAAAAAATTTAAAAAAGTTTCTTTAAAAATGTTCAACAAAAAATTTAACCAAGTAAAAAATGAGCATAAAATTTGTGTTGGGTAAAGAAAACTTGTGGAACCCAATTTCCCAAAAATTTTTATTTGGTGACCCTGGGAAATTTGAAACTTTTTGTTCTCCCAGACGTAAAAAATTTTTTTCCCAAACCAATCATGTGCCCCAATATAAAGGGGACGGGGAAAGAACCCTTTTCCCTTCCACTTTGCCTGGACAAAAAATTGAACTCAACCCACAACACACACTTTAATTTGAAGAAAAGAGGCAACCCCGGATGAACCACACTTAGCCAACCAAGTCAAAAATTTTAAAGAAAGTGAACGTTAAAAGGACAGTCCGAGCTACTGGAGGATGAAGGACTGGGGGTACAATAACGAGAAAAATACTGAAAGGAATTGATAAGTAAGGAGAGATTTTTTGAAAAAACGGGAACAATGCCACATAGAAAGAAAAAAAAGATATGTCAAGGGGGGGTAGGAAAATTGCTTCAACCTCAGATAATCAGGAACTGGAACCACCTGGAAAATAAGTTTTTTAGATTTTCAAACGCCGGCCCGGGGCCTTTCCAGAGGTGGCCCGGTCTTGGCCCCCGTCGGGGAGGTTCAGACCAGTGGGAGAAAATGAAGTTGGGAGGTTAGGGCTAAGATTTGTTTAAACATAACCCCCCACTGAGCTTTTGGGCATCTGAACAGGCCTTCCACTGGGTTAGGCCTACCCTTTATAAAATAAAAGTTGTATAGGGAGGATCCATACATAGCTTTAAAAAGAGGCAAAAAGTTCAAATCAGAAGAGAGAAAGTTTGAAAAAAAAAGGAAAGACGGAGCCAGGAGTAGGTAAGCACACACAAAAACACACACACACACACAACACACACACACACACACACACACACACACACACACACACACACACACACACACACACACACACAACACACACACACACACACACACACAAACACACACACACACACACACACCCACAAATATTAAAATTTTAGTAAATAATTTAGTTTTATGTTTTAAAATATCTTAAACATAAAAAAAATTTAAATATTTATTTTCGCAGAAAAAATACTGACTCATATATATATATATATATATATATATATATATATATATATATATATATATATATATATATATATATATATATATATATATATATATATATATATATATAAATTTTTTTTTTGGAAAATATAATTATAACGCCTTTGTCGACACTCCCTCTGTCTAATCTGACATCCCTCTGCTCATGTCAAACCCCCCTTTTTACACTGTCGACACTCCCTCTGTTAATCTGCGACACTCCCTCGCTCATCTTGACACTCCTCGTTACCCCCGCAACACCCCCTCTGTTTACATGTCGACACTTCGTCTACACTCTGTCGACACTCCCTGACAAATGACTCATGAACAGCCATTTAGGTCTCCCCTTTAACCTTCCTCATTAAAAATTTTCACTGTCAAAAACATTTGCTTTATTTCCCAAATATTATAATTTTTTCCATTTTATCAAGCGTCTGGTTCTTCACGTTAATAAATCTAATTTTTTAAACATATCTCACCGGAAATTTGATGAACATTCACTACCTTAAAGGGGAAATCTGTGATATGCAAACTTACGTGTCGCATTTTTTTTTTTTTTTTGGGGGGGCGTTGATCCCCAAAACCCCTCTCCAGGAATTATATATGGGCCCTTTTTCCCCACTTGGGCGGGGGGATCCGAACAAGAAGAAAACTTCACCATCATTCGCCCATCGCTAGTGTTACCAGAGGCGTGCCGACACTACTAAAGTTCACAAAAAAATGAATATATCTTCCCCCCTCCTTCACTGTATTTCCATCTTCACCCCTCCTTCACTGTACTTCCATCTTCCCCCCTCCTTTCACTGTACTTCCATCTTCACCCCCCTTTCACTGTATTTCCATCTTCCCCCCTCCTTCACTGTACTTCCATCTTCCCCCCTCCTTCATTTTGCCCTCCATCTTCACCCCTCCTTCACTGTACTTCCATCTTCACCCCTCCTTCACTGTACTTCCATCTTCCCCCCTTTCATTTATTCCATCTTCACCCTCCTTCACTGTACCCCCGCCCAGGACCCCCTAATCTTTTTTCCTGAATTTTTTCTAAATGTTACTTTGCTCACACTCCAACAGCACGCGTTATAAAAACTTTTTTGTCTCCACTGCTCCCAACACCCCCAGCAGTCTTGTGGAAGTCAAAGCCCCCCGCACATAAAACTTCCTTTACCCCTTCTCCCAAAAATCTTTTTCAGAACATTCACTCTTATAATACTCAGCGATGGAGTAAAATATAATAATGAAAAAAACTTTCAATATATTTTGAGAGCAATTTTGATTTATTCAGATGTACTAAAAAGGGGAACGTTACTTCAAGCGTTGGGGGATTGAAGCCAGCTTTGATGTGGAGGCAGCTTAATGATGTAAACCCGCTTAATGATGGGAGGGAATGATTGGGGGCAGCAATGATGGAGGGCTTAATGATTTGGGGGCAGCTTAATGAGGGAGGCAGCTTAATGATGGAGGCAGCAATGATGTGGAGGCAGCAATGATGGGGGGGCAGCTTAAAGATGTGGAGGCAGCTTTAAAGATGTGGAGGCAGCTTAATGATGTGGAGGCAGCTTAATGATGTGGAGGCAGCTTAATGATGTGGAGGCAGCAAGATTTGGGGGCAGCTTAAAGGGAGGGAGCTTAATGATGGGGAGGCAGCAATGATGGGGAGGCAGCTTAATGATGGAGGCAGCTTAATGATGTGGAGGCAGCTTAATGATGGGGAGGCAGCTTAATGATGTGGAGGCAGCTTATTGATGTGGAGGCAGCTTAATGATGTGGAGGCAGCTTAATGATGGGGAGGCAGCTTAATGATGGGAGGCAGCTTAATGATGTGGAGGCAGCTTAATGATGGGAGGCAGCTTATTGGGATGTGGAGGCAGCTTAATGATGTGGAGGCAGCTAATGATGTGGAGGCAGCTTAATGATGTGGAGGCAGCTTAATGATGGGAGGCAGCCATGATGTGGAGGCAGCTAATGATGTGGAGGCAGCTAATGATGTGGAGGCAGCTTAATGATGTGGAGACAGCTTAATGATGTGGAGGCAGCTTAATGATGTGGAGGCAGCTTAATGATGTGGAGGCAGCTTAATGATGTGAGGCAGCTTAATGATGGGGAGGCAGCTTAATGATGTGGAGGCAGCTTATTGATGTGGAGGCAGCTTAATGATGTGAGGCAGCTTAATGATGGGGAGGCAGCTTAATGATGGGGAGGCAGCTTAATGATGTGGAGGCAGCTTAATGATGTGGAGGCAGCTTAATGATGTGGAGGCAGCTTAATGATGGGGAGGCAGCTTAATGATGTGGAGGCAGCTTATTGATGTGGAGGCAGCTTAATGATGTGGAGGCAGCTTAATGATGGGAGGCAGCTTAATGATGGGAGGCAGCTTAATGATGTGGAGGCAGCTTAATGATGTGGAGGCAGCTTAATGATGTGGAGGCAGCTTAATGATGGGGAGGCAGCTTAACGGATGGGGAGGCAGCTTAATGATGTGGAGGCAGCTAATGATGTGGAGGCAGCTTAATGATGGGGAGACAGCTTAATGATGGGGAGGCAGCTTAATGATGTGGAGGCAGCTTAATGATGTGGAGGCAGCTTAGTGGTGTGGAGGCAGCTTAATGATGTGGAGGCAGCTTAATGATGGGGAGGCAGCTTAATGATGTGGAGGCAGCTTAGTGGTGTGGAGGCAGCTTAATGATGTGGAGGCAGCTTAATGATGGGGAGGCAGCTTAATGATGTGGAGGCACTTAATGATGTGAGGCAGCTTAGTGGTGGGGGGCAGCTTAATGATGTGGAGGCAGCTTAATGATGTGGAGGCAGCTTAGTGATGGGGAGGCAGCTTAATGATGTGGAGGCAGCTGAATGATGTGGAGGCAGCTGAATGATGGGAGGCAGCTGAATGATGTGGAGGCAGCTGAAGGGGGGAATGAGTTAAAGGAGGAAGTGGTGAAGCAAATTAAAAACCCATTTTCGAGAATAGGTATGATATGGACTAAGAGGCCAGGAATCAATAATGCTGGAAATTTTAAAGTTCAAGAGGGGGGGCCGGGACCCAAGACTAGAATCCCCAAACGCACGACTGGTGAGCACACACACACACACACAGATCATCCCGGACATTAGTCTCGGCCCGCCGCGTTTGCGCTGATTTTTTAAATTGCAGTTGTTATTTTCTAGTTAATCCTTGTGTGACGGTCATTTTTGAGCAGTCGTCATTTTTTTGCCGGGAGCGCCACTGGTGGGTGGGCCCGGATGAAGCCATGTGGTCAATGAGATACCCCTTGCCTTCTCCAACGTTTGTGTGGCCAGACTCTGACAACAAACACAGGCTTTAGATAAAAACCCAGGATGTTCTAAAAAGCACAGGCCTGTGTTTGGGCCCCGGGGCAATGCAGATACGTTAATTAGTTATTGTATGTTTTCAGAACCATGACTTTGTGTAAAAAAAGTTTTAGTTAACAGTCAAGGGTTTGCTACGGAAAAATTTTCAAAAGTCTTCAGTTTAACGCAAAATGTCCATTACGTATCCCACAGAGCGGAGGTAATGGGAGATATCTGTTTAAGGGTTACCTGAACAAGGGGGAAAAGGGCGGGTCATGTCTTGTATAAAAGAGATGATGAGGTAAGAGGTGGTGCAACTTAGAATAATGCATTGTTCTGTTCTATGTTTTTTGCATGGTTGACTTTTCCAAATATCCCTTCTAGTAGTAGCTGGTTGGTGAGCGATAAAATTACTTTCGGGAATCCAGCGTATGATAACCGAGGTCCCCCATAAGTGGCTCCATGCATTGGTGTTGTGGGCTCATATCATGCCAAATACGCGGCTGATCTGGAGGTCCTTCCTCGGGATGAAAAGCAAAAAGATCATATCTCTGGCAGCACACGAACTGATAAAGTCAAGGGCATATATGAGGTTAGAAAAAGTAACATCTTTCCTCGGGAACCTTAGCACTGAATCGCTGCAAACTTACGTTGCTGCCATATTTTTCCAGGAGTAAAACCAAGAATAGGAGGAAAAGAAAAACTAAAGAAACTGAACCTTAATTATAAATAAAAGAAGCATGTGTTAGACTAAACGAAACATGTTTAAGCTAGAGAAATAAACGTTGATTTACAAATTACCATTCCACTGAGGTCAATGATTAAAAGTAAAA
>WNWK01058990.1:0-10305 GCA_009830355.1 Cherax destructor | reverse complement strand
CCACCCAGACCCATTCTTTCTTATGTAGTCCTACCAGCTTCCTCTCGCTAGATTTGAAGGGGGGTTTAGAATTTACGCGTTCAAATACGGCACCAACCCTGGTGCGTGGGACTTCTGCTCTGAACGTGATCTACGTTATACCATTCCTTCAAATTTAGTGCAAAAACCCCAGTCCCCCTAGACATGAGAGAATGGGTCTGCGCCCTCAGTGGTTCAGTATTAAAAAAATCTAGGACCACTTAGTACCTTGGGGAAGCACTAGTTCAATTGAGTGCCAGCTAGAGAAAAATAATGTGCCAAACACCATGGTTTCAATGATGTCATGTCGCATTAACACTCCCTTATAAGAGGAAAGAAAAAATAGGTTCGATAAATACATGAGTGGTTGTGGGTGGGTATGAGTTGGACCTGACTAGTTTTTGGGTACTAGGTCTGATGCTGTGCTCCTTCCCTTCAGAGGAGTGACCTGACAGGTGGTTCATTGGTCTAAGCTGGGGGGGGACATGGAGCTGCCATGGGCCAGTAGGCCTTTTGCAGTGTTCCTTCTTTTTATGTTCTTATTTGGCAGGCTGGCTTTGGCTGTCTCTGTGTCTATATCTATCTGTCCTATATCTCTGTATCTGTCCTATATCTCTGTATCTGTCCTATATCTTGTATCTGTCCTATATCTCTGTATCTGTCCTATATCTCTGTATCTGTCCTATATCTCTGTATCTGTCCTATATCTCTGTATCTTCCTATATCTCTGTATCGTCCATATCTTGTATCTGTCCTATATCTCTGTATCTGCCCATATCTCTGTATCTGTCCTATATCTCTGTATCTGCTTTTATCTCTGTATCTGTCCTATATCTCTGTATCTGTCCTATATCTCTGTATCTGTCCTATATCTCTGTATCTGTCCTATATCTCTGTATCTGTCCTATATCTCTGTATCTGTCCTATATCTCTGTATCCCTATATCTCATCCTGTCCTATATCTCTGTATCTGTCCTATATCTCTGTATCTGTCCTATATCTCTGTATCTGTCCTATATCTCTTATCTGTCCTATATCTCTGTATCTGTCCTATATCTCTGTATCTGTCCTATATCTCTGTATCTGTCCTTTTTCTCTGTATCTGTCCTATTCTGTTCTGTCCCATATTCTGTATCTGTCCTATATCTCTGTTTGTCCTATATCTCTGTATCTGTCCTATATCTCTGTATCTGTCCTATATCTCTGTATCTGTCCTATATCTCTGTATCTGTCCTATATCTCTGTATCCTATTCTCTGTATCTGTCCTATATCTCTGTATCTGTCCTATATCTCTGTATCTGTCCTATATCTCTGTATCTGTCCTATATCTCTGTATCTGTCCTATATCTCTGTATCTGTCCTATATCTCTGTATCTGTCCTATATCTCTGTATCTGTCCTATATCTCTGTATCTGTCCTATATCTCTGTATCTGTCCTATATCTCTGTATCTGTCCTATATCTCTGTATCTGTCCTATATCTCTGTATCTGTCCTATATCTCTGTATCTGTCCTATATCTCTGTATCTGTCCTATATCTCTGTATCTGTCTATATCTCTGTCTATCTATATATCTCTGTCTATCTATATATCTCTGTATCTGTCTATATCTCTGTCTATCTATATATATCTGTAATATCTCTCTCTCCCTGTCTCTCTCTCACATGTACACATAAGTACAGTTATTATACATAGTGTAAATTACCTAGGATAACCCAAAAATTCCAGGCAAAGTTCTATACAATGCTTGTATATATAAGACATAATACCATGACTGGCAAGTAAACGCATTGTCACTTCTGCATCGTGTATAATACAGTAGTACCCCGACTTACGATATTTTTTCATTCCAGAATGCTGTTCAAGTGCCATTACCAAACGAATTTATCTCCATAAGAAATGATGTAAAATAGACTAGTCCTTTTAGACCCCCAAAATTACACTTACAAAAGCATTTAAAAATCAACTTACATAAAAGGGTGTGTTTGGGGACCATCGTAAGTCGGGTACCACTGTACCTGTTGGCTTACGAGCCGCACTCAGACTGAGACAAGCAGACGGAAAGACACACACACAGGCAGACGGAAAGACAGATAAGCAGAGATAGACAGACAGTGGAAACACGGAGAGGGTTCCCTGCTCCCATTCATCAATGTCATTGGGTTGTCAGTGTTATCTGACACTTGTCATAACACCATTCTTCAAGGAGTTTCATATACTCCAGGCACACACAGGCAGACAGATAAGCAGAGCTAGACAGAGACAGACAGATAGATAGACAGATAGACAGTGAAAACAAAGTGAGGGTTCCCTGTGCACATTCATTCATCAATGTCATTGGACTGTCAGTGTTATCTGACACTTGTCATAACACCATTCGTCAAGGAGTTTCATATTATACTCCAGGCACACATAGGCAGGCAAACAAAGACAGATAAGCCGAGCTAGACAGATAGATAAACAGATAGATAGACAGATAGATACACAGATATATAGACAGATAGATATACAGACAAATAGATATACAGACAGATAGACACAGATAGACAGATAGATAGACACAAATAGATAGACAGACAGATAGACACAAATAGATAGACAGACAGATAGACAGACAGATACAGACAGTGAAAACAAAGCAAGGGTTCCTTGCACACATTCATTCATCAATGTCACTGCCTTATCAGTAGTTATCTGACAATTATCAACACACCATTCTTCAAGGAGTTTCATATATAATCCAGGATGTCTAAAACATTGCTGGGACCTATAAATACTTCGTATATATTTATAGACAATAGTAAATGACCATGGCAGGTGAAATTGTTCACCTGTTGGTGTCATTGTGACTATTTGAGTACTATTTCAGTACCTAATATTAGTGTTAGAACAAAGATTGGCTATGAAATCACAAAAACTATTATAAATTGTAATTACCAGAACATAAAAATTGTATAAATTAAAATAAAAACTAGAAAAAAAGTATATCGGCATTACTTCTGCAAGCGGCAGGACTTGATGTTGCCGTCAGGTGAGCATCCAGCACCAACTTGTCGGGCTTATATCTCGGTAAGTACTGGCCTATCCTGTTTATAAAAATGCGCTCTTCATTTTAAAAAAATGATTTTTTTTTTTTAAATATTTGGAGCAGTGCGCAAGTGAACGTAGATCTACGTGTGGACAGTTAAAGGGTTAATATCCAGGTTTGAAGATAGATTTACAACACAGATTGCAGCCCTTCATAATCAACACAAAGATTCCACAGACAAAGTTGAACAACAACAACTAGTAGGGTCAGTGATTGTGAAATTTGCCAATCTACACAGACACACAAGGCGAGAACTGTCAAAATGGCAATTATCATTTTAAGAAATACATTTCAATGTAATACGAAGCAACACATTAAAAGTGCACATAGTTTTGACAAACATATGCCAGGTAGAGAATGACCATTTCTGCTTAACCCTTTGACTGTTTCGGTCGTATATATACGTCTTACGAGCCAATGTTTCCAACGTATTAATACGCATAAATTCAACCGGCCTCAAATCAAGTGGGAGAAAGCTGGTAGGCCCACATGTGAGAGAATGGGTCTCCATGGTCAGTGTGCGCAGTATAAAAAAAAATCGGGGAGCCAGTGGTGCATTGTGAGAAAGCCATTTCAGTAGTCCATGTTCAGCATGCCTAGCGGTAAGAAATATCTGACTCCCCGGCAAATCTGGGACTCTTCTCTTCCCCAGTGATAGCTCTAACACAGATGGAAGTGTCTCTGAAGATGAATTTCATGGTTTTGAGGAGTTTGTGACCGAAAGCAATGCCCAGGATACCAGAAGGAAGGAAGGAATGAAGGAAGAAAGAAAGGAAGGAATGAAGGAAGAAAGGAAGGACTGAAGGAAGAAAGGAAGCTAGGAAGGAAAGGAAGGAGGTTGTGGGAAAAGAAGACATGGGACCCCATTTGTGTTGACAAGCAGTGAGGGTGGTGAGTAATGGTATATGTCATTTTGACAGCTGCCTTACCCTGACTCAGCAAATGGAAAGTGTCCAGTCATTATATATGTGTATACAGTGGACCCTCGGTTTTCGTTCACCTCCAAACTCGAACAATTATGTAAGTGTATTTTCGTAAGTGCTTTTGTAAGTGTATTTTTGGGGGTCTGAAATAACTAATCTAATTTCCATTTGTCCTTATGGGAACAAATTCGTTCGGTAACGGCACTCAAACAGCATTCTGGAAAGAATTTTCAACGAAAACCGAGGGTCCTTTGATATACCTTTGAAGAGTTTCGAGAGTATCTACTCTCTGAGCCCGGCCATGGGCCAGGCTCGTCTGGTGCTTGCCTGGTCAACCAGGCTGTTGCTGCTGAAGGCCCGCTGCCCCACATATCCATCACAGCCTGGTTGATCTGGCACCTGGTGAAGATATTTGTCCAGTTTCCTCTTGAAGGCTTCTACACTGGTTCCAGCCGTGTTTCGGATATCTTCTGGTAAGATGTTGAATAGTCTGGGACCCCGGATGTTAATACAGTGCTCCCGTATTGTCCCCACCGCACCCCTGCTCCTCACTGGGTTTATTTTACACTTTCTCCCATATCTCTCACTCCAGTATGTTGTTATGGCAGTGTGCAGATTTGGGACCAGGCCCTCAAGTACTTTCCATGTATACTATATTATCATGTATCTCTCTCTCCTCCGCTCCAATGAGTACATGTTCAAGACTTGAAGGCGTTCACAATAATTTAGATGTTTCAATGGCTCAATGTGAGCCGTAAACGATCTCTGGATTTGTTCCAGCTCTGCTATTTCTCCTGCCCTGAACGGGGCCGTCAGCACTGAGCAGTATTCTAAGTGAGGGAGCACTAGCGATTTGAATAGTGTCACCATCGGCATTATTTCCCTTGTTTTGAAAGTTCTCAATACCCACCCCGTCATCTTCCTGGCTGTTGTGATCTTTGTCTTGTTATGGTCTTTAAACGACAGATCAGCAGACATAATTATTCCCAAGTCCTTTACGTGTTCCTTTCGTTCTATGTGGTGACCTCTTGCGTTTTGTATATAGTGTTCCTTTTGAGTTCTTCATTTTTCCATACCTAAGCAGCTGAAACTTATCACCATTGAACGTCATGTTGTTCTCCACTGCCCATTGGAAGACCCTACTTATGTCCTCCTGTAATTTTTCAGTGTCCTCTACCGTAGTGACTTTCATGCTTATTTTAGTGTCATCTGCAAATGATGATACAAAAGTGTGCTGGGTGTTTTTATCTATGTCTGCTATGAGGATGAGAAACAGCAGAGGTGCCAGGACAGTGCCTTGGGGCACTGAGCTTTGACCTCGCTGATGCTGGATCTTGCCCTGTTCACTACTACTTTTTGTGTTCTGTGTGTTAGGAACTCAAAATCCATCTACCTACCTTCCCGTAATGCCTATGGCCCTCATTTTGTGCGCTATCACTCCATGATCGCATTTGTCAAACGCCTTTGCAAAATCTGTGTAAATCACATCTGCGTTTTGGTCATCCTCCAATGCCTCCGTAATTCTGTCATAATGGTTCAGCAGCTGTGACAGGCATGATCGACCCGCTCTAAAGCCATGCTGGTTCGGGTTATGTTGGTTGTGCTGGTCCATGAACTTTGTAATCTGCCGTCTCATCACTCTTTCAAAGATTTTTATGATGTGAGAAGTGAGGGCTACTGGTCTGTAATTTTTAGCTAGTGCTCTACTACCTCCCTTATGCAAAGGAGCTATGTCTGCACTCTTTAAGGCCTCTGGAATTTCACCTAGATCTAAGCTCTTGCTAATGGTACTTTGCACTGCTTTATAAATAAAGCATTCCATGAATCTGGTCCAGGTGTTGAGTGAGTGGGCATGTTGGCCATTTCTTTTTCGAAATCTATGGGATTTGTACTAATGTCGGTTAGGTGGTCTGCGCAGCCTCTGCTGGAGTGAAAAATATTTCTGCATTTTCTACCTTGCTGTCATTTAGTGGGTTGCTGAACACTGACTCATACTGTTCTTTTAGAATTTCACTCATTTCCTGTTCATCGTCCGTATACGAATCTCCTCTCAATAATGGTCCAATTCTACAGGTAGTTCTTAGCTTGGATTTTGCATAGGAGTAGAAATATTTTGGGTTTCTTGCAATATCCTGTATGGCTCTTTGTTCCCTTTGTACTTCTTCTGTCAGGTATGACATCTTAAGTTTGTGCTCTAATTCCGTGATCTCTCGGTTAAGGCTATCTCTCCTCTGTTGCAACAACTGTATATATTATATACTATATATTATAGAACAATAGTAATAAAAATTTTTTTTATTGTTGGTTTGTGTAAACAAGTTTTGTAAACAATATAATGATACTAATGTTTGTGCGCTTAATGTGTTGCATACGAGGAGTGTATATATATATACATTGCACCTTACTTTGGTCTCACAGGCGACATAAGTTACATGAGAAAATAAAATACAGTGGTCCCTCGGTTTTCGTGCATCTCCAAACTCGAACATTTATGTAAGTGTATTTTCGTAAGTGCTGTTGCAAGTGTATATTTGGGGTCTGAAATAGACTAATCTACGTGACATTATTTCTTAAGGAAGTAAATTCGTTAAGTAATGGCACTTGAGCAGCAATTCTGGAACGAATTTTCGCAAAACCGAGGGACCACTAGTGAAAAACAAGAAACCTTTGAAAGGAAGTAAACCAAAGTTTACCGGTGAGCGGGCTGTTGCCATACACGACTCATTTTTGCCAACTTTACGCCTGAATATCTCCACCTGGGCTTAAAACAATCAGAAAAATAATCTTAACATTTTGATAAGAATTTTTTTTTTTTTTCAAATATTTTTGACACCAGGAGACACTTCAGGATTTGGGGTTGCAACAGTCAAAGGGTTAAGCTAAGTGACAACATGACCAAACTTTGCCTAATAAAATTTGATATGTCATAAAGGACATCTATATCACAGTGTCTTGCAAAAAATAGTGCTGAAACCTCTTCTATACACCCCAACAGATAAAAAGAAAAGCAAACCAGAACTAATCCATCATTGTTTTGTTAGGGATGGAAAAAACACCAGCAAAAAAACTTACTGGTCAATCCTATACAGTAGGGCCCCACTTATACAGCAGGTTAGGTTCCTCCAGGCTACTGCCGGAAAGCAGAACGCTCATTTTTTCCACTTATAAATGCCAGACAAGTTTACATTAACTTATATTAAGTTTGTAATAGAACTAGGCATTAAAAAACACAATAAAAAGTAAAGTACATACACAGTACACTCATTATTTACCTTAAAATGTGTAGTCTTAATGTAGGATGAGAGGCAGTATTTTATTTGTAGGAAGTCAAGTGTAAGTAGCCGGTAGATGTACCCACCAGGGCTCGCCCACCTACATAGCTATACGATATTTAATGCAGCTCCAGAGCCATATTATTACCATCAACATACCTTGTTCACTGAGTTTAATTGTTTCTAACAACTACTTTTAGATGCCATCATAAACGAAGGGAGAATTGTAAACAAAGCGAAGTTAATGTTTACCTGCATGCCAGACAGTTTGTAAGATATTTAGACAGATACACACAAGTACAGTGGACCCTCGGTTAACAAAAGGTAAAGTTAATCTAAAAGTTTCGAAAACGTAGTTTTTTCAGTAATCGGTTAGCAAAAGTCCTCGGTTACCGAAAGGTATTTGGCGCGTCCGCCTGCTCAGCAAGCGCAGGACGCCAGTGAAGCGTTGTTTACCATTGAGAGAACATTACCCAGCGCTCTTTCAAAGATTCACAATATATTTGGTGTATTTTTGGTGGTTTTAGTTATTGCCACTGTGAAATAGTCACCATGGGTCCAAAGAAGCTTCTAGTGGCACCCTGGGGTAAAGAGAGTGAGGTACACCATCGAACTGAAGAAGAAAATCATAGAAAAATATGAGAGTGGTGTAATGCTCTGAGTGATCTTGCCAGGATGTACAAGAAAACTCCATCTACTATCGGCACTATCCTGGCACAGAGAAATGAGATCAAGAAAGCTAATGTTGCAAAGGGGTTAATTTGTTAACGAAACAAAGATCAAAACAGTGGATAAGGTTGAGAAGTTGTTGGTGTGGATCCAATGAAAAACAGAGAGCGGTGATAGTATTTCTATGGCATAATTTGAAAAGGCAAGGAAGTTGCACGCAGATCTTGTGAAGACAATGCCTGCAACCAGTGGTGAGGAGAGGATTTTAAAGCCAGCAAAGGCTGGTTTGAGAAGTTTAAGAAACGTAGTGGCATCACAATGTGGAGGCATGGTGAGGCAGCAGCTTAGACAAACGCAGCTGAAAATTTGTGCTGGAATTCAAGGGGTTCGAGAGGCTGAACAATTCTCCCCCAACAAGTGTTTAATTGTGATGAAACAGGCCTGTTTTGGAAGAAAATGCCCAACAGGACCTACATTACTCAGGAGGAAAAGGCACAGCCGGAATAAGTATGAAAGACAGGCTAACTCTTATGATGTGTGCCAATGCCAGTGGTGATTTTAAAGTGAAGCCTTTACTGGTGCATCACGAAAATCCCAGACCCTTCAGGAAACACGTGTTGACAAGAATAAATTGTGTGGCATTGGAAAGCTAACACCAAGGCATGGGTCACTACGGAGATTTTCAAGGAATGGATGACTGGAGTGTTTGGCCCTAGTGTGAAGAAATACCTCCTGGAAAATAAATTGCCACTCAAGTGCCTCCCTGCTACTGGACAATGCTCCTGCTCATCCTCACAACTTGCAAGAGTTGTTGCCTGACAACATAAATTTCATCAAAGTGAAGTTCTTGCCTCCTAACACCACTCCTCTCCTCCAGCCCATGGACCAGCAGGTCATTTCCAACTACAAGAAACTGTGCACCAAAGCACTGTTTCAGAGGTGCTTTAATATGACCAATGACTCTGAATTGACCCTAAGAGAGTTCTGGAAAGAACACCTCAATATCGTGATTGCATAGGCCTTATAGGTAAGGCTTGGGAGGAAGTGACTTCAGGACTCTGAACTCTGCTTGGAGACCACTGTGGCCGGATTGTGTCCAAGAGAGGAATTTTGAAGGATTTGAGGCTGACCCTGACCCTGACGACCCCTGTGCCTGTTGTGGAACATGTTGTGGAAGATATTGTGGAATTGGGGAACAGCCTGGGGTTGGAGGTGAGGGTGAGGATGTGGAAGAGTTGGTGGAGGAGCACAGGGAGAGCTAACAACTGAAGAGCTGCAAGAGCTTCATCTGGAAAAGCAACAGACCACAGCTGAGGTTATTGCTTCACAGGAAGAGAGAGAGAGATAAGGAGGTGCCTTTCTTCAGTGTTAAGGAGATGTGTACAAAGTGGAATGAGTTGCAGACATTTGTTGAAAGATACCACTCTGAGCAAGCTGAAATGAGCCTTCTGTGCAACCACTTCAGTGACAGAGCCATGTTGTACTTCAGAAAAGTGTTGAAGAGTCGCCAGAAACAGAGGACTCTGGACAGCTACTTCACCAGGCAGGGTCTAGTGACTCTAAGCTGGTCCTAGTGGCATTAAAAGACCAAGAAGGGAAGTAACCCCGAGAGGGACTTGTTACCTGAAGTCCTTTTGGAGGGGATTCTTCCAACCACTAACACCCTGTCCAATCATCAATATATCTTCCAGATGCCTCAAGTCTCTTCAATAAAGGAAGTAAATGTTTTTTTTTATTTTTAGTGATTATTTTTTTTGGAACGAATTAATTGTATTTACATTATTTCTTATGGGAAATAAGGTTTCAGATAACAAAAGATTGATTAAGTAATAGCTCCTGGACCGGATTAATTTCGTTAACCGAGGGTCCACTGTATAATTATCAGAGTACAATAAAATATGCAATAACTTTAAAACACTTGAAATTTTGGAAAGTTTCAGACATAATAGAGATGTCTCATGGAGAATGTAAAAAAACAGGTGGGGCACACGTATTAGAAAGACAGGGAGAGCCTTATGGCGAGTTTTGGTCATATTAATTTGAAATAGCCAATTAGCAGAACGCCCGTAAGGCAAAATATTATCTTCAAATGTTCTAATGGGAACACTTGGAACAGCGAATCAATGATCTAAATGCGTAAGACCACTAGAAATAATTTTAACTACAATTTTCATGTACTACTAGTGTAAAGTACTCACAATATGTTCTTTTTGAAAACAGTCAACAAGTCTGTGCAACTCTATTTGATTGTTTTATCTACTCTCCTTAAAAGTTTCTTTTGTTAAGTCCTTTGCCCACTTTTTTTTTACTGACTAGTGACATTGTGTATTTCTTA
>WNWK01058989.1:0-10305 GCA_009830355.1 Cherax destructor | reverse complement strand
GTGTAGTTATCTGACTTCCCCGTCTTCGCATCTCATCAAAACCATTAGCTTGTTCACTGGAGGCATTGGGGGAAAACCCCCCGGGGCCCCCGGTCCATGACCAGGCCGGTGGATGGGGCCGAAAACGAGGTGTTGGGGCCCCTGAAAAACCCCGGGGCCACTGATTTGGGGGATCTGTCCACCCCCCTCTTGAAGAAACCAAGGGTTATTGGTAATTTTTATGGCTGGGGGAGGCGTTGAACATTTTTCCCCGGACACTTATTTTTTTAGGACCAGTGACGCCCATTTTCACGGGGTATGTTGCACGCCAAGTCTTTTTTTGGGGTGATTTTTGTGTGCTTTTGGGACCACCCCCCCAAAAACTTCCAGGGTTTTTTTCCCCCTGCCGGCCCAGTTCAAGCAATCCCCCAGGCGCCGTAGTTAAGGTGTTTGGGGGAATTAAAACATGCAAAAGGGTTTTATCTGTTCCTTAGACTGTTTCACCCCCTTTTGAATGGAATGTTAATGCAGAATTGCAGCCAGAGAAAAAGGGGTTTTAAAAAGGATCATCATTGGCTTGGCATCTCTGTCTTGAATGTTCTCATTATCCATCCATCATTTTTCCGCATTTTATAGGCATTTGTGGTCCTTGAAGGTGAGACCCGGACATTACCACTCTATTGTGTTTTTTGAGTTTGTAATATACCAGTCCTAGCTATTATTTCCAGTTTTCCATGACAGAGAGGGAATTTGTCTTCTTGGACTCATATTCCCTTTTCCCTTTGGGGAAAATTGGTTTATATTTTCTTGAATTTTTTTGGTTCTAATGGATGCATTATGAAACCAGTACTCTGAAAAGGGGTACGTGCTTGTTATTTCCCCATGTCTGATAGAATGGGGGAAAGGATAGGGCCAGGGCCGGGGGAAAGAGCCTTCACTAAGCAGCCCCCAAACTTTTTAAATTTTTCCCTTTTGTCGATTGGGGTTGAAGATCCACCCCTCTTTGCCAGTTACCCCCTTTAAGCATTTTGGTGCTTTACCAGATCGCACTTTTCAAAGGTTTTTTAAAAATTTTGTATACTACATCTATTCTGTTTGTTTTCCAGAGCATCTAAGACCATATCAAGTGGCGAGTTAGAGGAGGAGCGACCTGCTCTGGTTTGCAATCCACCTTAGAACCTTTAAAAATTTTTGATGTGGGGGGTTAAAGAATGTGTCTATGTTCCCTTTTCCCTAGCATACTTAGGGGGCCCCAGAGGGTTTTTGAGTTCTTTTAAGAAAAAGTCCCGGTCGGGCCCCGGGGGTGAGGGGGGGCAGTCGTCGATGGTTTTTAAAGTCTATGGGGGTTTGGGTTATGTCAGAAATTTCTACATTAGCAGGGTTTTTTGGCTCATTCGGGGTTTTTTTTTTATTGTCATCTTTAACGATTAGTTTTTTATGAACACAGAAACTATTGAGATTTTAATTCCATTTCTTTTTTGTCATCTGTGAAAGACCCCTTTTTCTGAACAGGACCTATACTAAAGGGTTTTTTTCCTTTTATTAAAAAAGAAATATTTCGAATTTCTTAATTTCACAATTGTTTTAGCCCTTTGTTTTTTGGCCCCCTGAGTCCAATTTAGCAAGATTTTCCACTTCCCTGGTTAGCTTTTTTTTCCCTGTTTGATAACTGGATTTTGGGGAGCCAGGTTTTTTCGCCTTCTTCTGAGAGGGAGCGCCTTTTTTCCGGTTTTTTTCTTTTTTTTAGGGAAATCCCCTTTTGAAATTTCAGCACCAGGTTTGATTTTTTAAGGGGACTTTGGGGGCCATGAATTTAAAATATTTTCCCCAACATGTTTATTTAGGACAAGTTTACCAGATCCCAGGATGTTTTGTTTAAATTTTTAATTTTTAAAGGACTTAACTAGCTTTTATACAAAAGGGACCCCGCATGTAGGTCGTTTTTGAAGTTTTGGGTAGAATTAGGGGTTTTTTTTATATTATGTTTCCGGGGGCCTATTTTTTGGGGGAAAATGGTCAGTGTGTTTTTTGTCTTTTTCCCACCATCGTGACTTAGGGTGGTTAGGTTAAAATGTTATTTATTTTCTTTTTTGTTTCTTTTTTTGTCTCAAATAGTTTTGGGTGTTTAGCTTTTTTCCTTTTTTTAATTTTCACCTCGCTCGTGTCACCAAGATATTCAAACCAAACTTTCCCATCTTCTGCCCTCTTCCTTTTTGTTGTTACTTTCTGTCTTTATTCTTATATTTGAAAACAATATTTTTTTTAATTTTTTTTTTTGTCCTAATAATTTGTAGGTGAAAGTCTTTCTCCTTGGGTTAATTAAAGATATATGTGTACCCCCAGACTATTGTTGAAGGAGTCGAATTCTGCTCCTTTTTTACTTCCAAGACTGCTTGATTGGAATTTTGATTTCTGGCCCCTTTTTGCCTTATCATTCCTACTTTTGAAGCGGTTTAAATTTGCCTTCACCACCCCTTATCCATCTCATTTTCCGGGGAAAACGGACCCCTACACGGGCAAAAAGAGCAAATTGGGGGGATGAGGGGCAACGGGAAAACAGAAGCCGGACCACCTTCATGGAGCTTACCCTTACTGGAAAAGAAGGGATAAGAAGAGAGAGGAGGAGCGTTTTTCAGTGTTTTTTAAGAGCTGTGTCTGGGGGAGGAGGAGAGGGACAGACGACAGCGAACAAGGAAGGTGGGGGGGAAGGAGGGTGGAGGGCAGAGGCCAGGTCGGGGGGCGCCCAGGTTTTTAAATTTTGCTTGGGATGGGGAAAAGCTGGGGGGGGGAGGGTTTTTAAGGGGGGTTGTAGGGAGAGGAAAGTGCGGGGACTAAAAGAAGGGGGGGTAAAAAGGGAAGGTGCTGGGGGGGAAAAAGGAAAGGGGGAAATGATAGGGGTTTTTTTTTTAGGTTGTGAGGTGAGGGGTAGGAGTGGGAGGGGGTAGTGGGGGGGGGGGTAATATTGATGGTAGAAGAAATAAAGGGGAATTTTTTTTAAGGAAAAGTGTGGGTTTATTAAATAGTGTTATTTTAAAAGAGCTCATAACCCACATCAACGTACCCCCAAAAGCAGGAAGATTTCTTCAACAAAGAAAGTTGATACGTAATCAAATTTGAAGAACAGTACAGTCTGAGAAAAATACAAAACTTGTTCATAAGGTCTGTTCCTGCATTTACTCGAATTTATTGAGATATAATAGAAACACAAAAAAAGCTTTGTATTGCGTTTACGGATGATGCCAAATCATCATCAAAATTGCCCGAGGGGAAAACACGGGGGGAATAATATGGGGGTGGAAGGGGGGACAAAGAACAAATTCTTTGAAGAGGAAACCTTAGAGGACCACTAAATAACACCCACTTGATGACCACTTAAAGTCCTTCAGAGATTACCAGGAGAAAAATTTAGAAAAAAAGAGTCCCCGTCACCTTGCTGCCCCCGTCACCAATGTATAATTTTTTGGAAAATTTTTGGGGTTCTTTTCAAACTGACACTGGGGTCAAATATTACTGTTTTTCCCCAAAAGTTATTTGACTTTGGGTTTGTTTTTCCGAGTTGGGGGGAACAAAAAACACCCTGCAATCTGGTGTATTTACAACCCGGCTGCTTTCCATTGGGGTTTTTCCTATATTGTACAGATGTTTTAACCCTTTTTAAATGTGTGTTTGTCCTTATACAGACGGGTCGCGTTTAAAAAATATTTTTGTACAGGTGTTTCCTTATTTCAAGTCTGTTTTCTTTTTTTAGGTTGTTCCCTCTCACTGGGGCCCCGTGCAGGGACACTTTTAAAAGACTTTTGTGAGAAAAATAATTGTTTAATTTACCTCATTCGTTTTTTAAATACTGTCCCAATCTTACCTGCATTTTAAATGCAGCGTACTAACCCGCAGAACCCCCAAATTGCATCTTGGGACTATAATCAAATTTAGGTAAAAATTACTTCTTTCCCACACGTCCAGGTTAAGGGTAAATTTAAAAAAAGTTTTAAACGAGATCTCCTCCTTTTTCGCCAAATTACTCGCCCGGAAAAAAAGAGAAGATTTTTTTAATAACGACGCAATATTAGAAAGAGATTTTAAAGGGGGGGAGCGCATAAAGGCTTGAGGCGAGAGGTGAGGGGGGGTTGGGGGTTTAATGCTGGGGAGGGGGGAGTGCTGGGATGGAGGAGTGTTTGGGGTTAAAAAATGGGGGGAATTTGGGGAAAAAAATTTGGCATCTGGGGTTTTTTGGGGGGCAACTTTGGGGCAGAGAGAAGAAACCGGGGCCTTATTTTATCCCCCGGTTTCCCCGGGAAAACCCCGTCAAGGGGGAGTTTTAAAAAAATGGGGATCTAATTTGGGGCCCTGTGAAAACCCCGTCAAAATATTCTTTTTGGCGTTTTTTTTTTGGCAAAACCCTTTTTGGAGAGCTTTATCTCACACAGGGGGAAACGTTTTTTCAATAAAAGCTTTTTCTGTTTTTTAAAAGGGGAAACCCAAAAAGTATATCAGGGGTGTACTGATGTTTGAAGTTACCTGACTGACTGATACTTGGGGGAAACGACCCCATTATTATGAATAAATATTATAATATGAAGCATTATCACAATTGGGGGTTCCACACACCCTTTTAAAAATTGAAAAAAGGGAAATCAAGATTTGAAAACTGATGAAATAAAATAAAATTTTTCCGGGGAACAAAATGATATTAGGAAAAAAAAGACTATGTACAAATATTTTTACATGTTGAAAGTTGTTTAAAAAAATTTTTCCCCCTGTTGTTAAGGGAAACCCCAAAGGTATATCAGACTGCATTGATTTTTAAAAATTAAAATTTGACTGATAATGTGAGGAACGACTCTATTATTTAGTGAATAAATATTATACAGGGGAAGCATTCATCACAATGTGGGAGCTCTAAAACCCTTTTTCCAAAAACATTGTAAACCCCCAACCCCAGGGTGGTAAAAAAAAGGGATCTAAAGGGCCCCGTCGACAACGCTGAAAAGGGTATTTTTTGGAAATTTTTTATTGGCATAAGCTTTTTGTGTAGAGGGCCCGGTTTTTTCTGTAATAGGAAAAGGGGAGGGCGGGAGAGGGTGTGTTCCCCCTGGAGCTGGTGGGGAGTTTTTAGTAAAGGTTAGATAATATCAAGGTTGGAAATGGGAAAAGCCCATTATCTCCCCTTAGTGCCCAGGGAAATAATTTTGGGGAAGGGGGTAGGAGAAAGAGTTGTTAAAAACACGGGGGGGCCTATAGAGCTAATTAAGTCCAGGGGGGGTTCCCAATCATATGTGGCCCCCCCTTTCCCCAAAGGGGGGAGGGAAAAAATAAAGGGGTTGTCTGGGGAAAATTGGCAAAATTGGGGTTAATTAAAGATACTAAAGGAAACCCCTTGCAATCCCATTCAAAACTGGGAAAATTTTTAAGGAAAAATGATATGAAAAAAAGGGATGGGGAAATCTTTTGGGGACAGGGGTAAAGCTTTTCCCCAACTCGATTGGGGGGGCCATTGCAAATGCCTGGGTTTTAAACTGATAGATGATAGAGGAAGGGTGTGGGGGAACAGTCATTTGGGGCAACACTAGGCTGAAAACAGAAGTGTATAAAAGACATTCATAAAAAAGTTACAAAAGGGCAATGGACGGACAGCAAACAAAGGGGAAGCAGGGGAAAACAAGAGACTAGCTCCTGAAGGTTTACTAAAAATAGCAGGAGGTAAGAAAAAGATAGATGAGCTAAGATTAATTGCAAGTGGGGGAAAATAGATATTATTGCTAAAAAGAGACCGGGGGTCCCCAAAGATAGAGATTTCCCCTTTTGGGAAAGTCACAAAAAGGCCCCAAAAAAATTTTTCCACACGATAGGTCAACGGGGGAAGGGTGGGGAAAGGGTGTTGTCGAGACAATTTAAAGTGTTGGTTAGACAAGAAAAAAAAGGGGGAAGGTTTTGCCCCCGAATCTTTTTTGGTTACAGTTCCCCGAGGGCCAAAATTTTTGGGGGGATTTACGGCCCCCAAAAAGATAATATAAACTTCAGGGGAAAAATTTAAAGGATCCACACAAAAAAATTTTTGGGAAGGGGGGATTTCAACTTTAGACAAATTGACTGGAGAAAATTTACGGGGGAAAATTTTGAGTCAAGTGACTTTTTGATACGGGTTCGGGGTTTTTTTTGAAACAGTTGGTGACAGAACCAAAGGGGGGAAATAACCCCCAAAATTTTTTTTCCAAAAAGGAAACCCCGGGGTTTAAAAATCTTAGGGTTAATGATGGTTTTGGGGGGGAAAGGGGTCATAAAAACACCAGTTTTTATATCATGGAATTCCCCACTAGGGGGAAAAAAAAAAACTCGTCCCTGACTTCCGCCTGGCTGATTTCAAGGACTAAAAAACCGGGGAGGTTTAATTTTGGAAAAAGCCCCACAGGGGGCGGTAGGGGGATTGCCAAATGACGTTTTCCGGGGGAATACCCAGCTGCTCAGACAGCTTATGTCTTAATGGAAAAAAGATCAAAAAAAAATGACCCCCAAAGGAGGGGAAAAAAGTTAAAAAAAATCTCATTGGTCAAAAGAGAGGTATATGGGGGGAATAAAAAAGGGGGGGGGGGAAAAAGTAATCAATATATTCAGTTAAAGAGAGAAAAAAAAGGGGAAAAAAAAAGCAAAAAGAGACTATGGGGGTTAAAGTTTGAGAGAATCGAAATTTTTAAACCCCAAAAAGGTTTTTTTTAGGTAACGGAAGATTGGGGGAAAAAATGGGGCCCCCTCAAAAGCCCCCTACCCGCTCACTGACAGTGATAAGGAAAGGGGAAAAAGTTTAACACTTTTTTCCTCTCAGTTTTTTCAAAGGAAGATATTTCGATATTCCAGAAATAATTAATTATGTAGAACAGATGATAGGGGAAAATATGCACGATTAGGGCCCCGACATGGGGGCCCAGACAAAATAAAGAAAAACCCCCAAAAACCCCTGGGCCCGATGAACCGTATGGGGGTTCAAAGGAATGAAAGAGGAGCTTAACAACCCGTTCCCCAAATTTTTTAACATATCACTGAAACTGGGGTGGTGCCAAAAAAGTGGAAAAAAAGGCGAATGAATACCTATTTTCAAAGCAGGTGACAGGTCCTTAGTTTGAACTATAGACCAATAAGCCTAACCCCATAGGGGGAAAATTATGGAATCAATTTTTTCCAGGAAACCCGCAGCCATTTTTAAAAGCATAAATTAATCAAAAATTTTACATTTTTGCAAAAAGGGGTTCCCCCCTTACAAATTTAATAACTTTTTTTTTTAAGGGTTTGAGGGGGTTTTGATAAAGGAAGGGAAATGATATTGTATATGGATTTAAAAGGCTTTTGATAGAGTCCCATAAAAATATTAGGAAAAAAATTCCTTTTTTTAAAGGAGGAGAAATTTTTTCCTTTTTTGAGGTTTCGGGAAAAAAAAGCAGAGAGTTTGCAAAAAAAGGGGAAAAATCAGAGTGGGAATTTCACAGGGGGTCTCCCCGGGGGGCTATTATTTCCTTTTGTTCAAATTAAAAACGAAAAGATGAGGGAAAAATAGCGACAAAGAAGTTTGGGGATGACACCAAAATGGGCCCGCCCAAATTTTATTCAAATGAATATTGGGGAACCCAAAATTTGAATTTTTATGCATGGGGGGAAAATGGCAGATGTTTTAAATAGATAAAGCAAAGTTCTAAATTTTTAAAAAAACCATGCCAAATAAAAAAATTAAAAAAGGGGGTTTTTAAACTACTGTTTAAAAAAAAAGGTTTTTTGGAGTTCGGGGTTAAAAAAAATCTAAAACCAAGACAGAAAATTTTTGGCAATAAAAAAGAACCTTTTTTTAATAAGAAGATAAATAGAGTCCTAAAAGGTTTTCTTCAACCTTTATACCCCCTTGGGAAAACCCCATCAGATTATGCTGCATTTTTTTGGCACCTTTTTGGGGAATGGAAAAAAATTTTTTAAAAAAGTAAAAAGGGGATGACTAAGGTTTCCCCTGTATCAGAAATTTTCCCCTTGGGGGTTGCCCGGGGGCCCCCCGGGAACTGAAATTTTAAAAAGGGGGAATTGGGGGGGTGATTGAGGTGTATAAAAAAAAAAAAGGGGAAAAAAAAAGGGGTGTAAAAAAAGGGTTAAAAAAAAATTTTTGTATTGAAGGATTTGCAGAAAAAGGTTTTTTTTTGGAAAATTTTAGATTCAAAGGGGGTATAAAAACTTTTTGGTTTGGAATAGGGGGTTGTCGATGAGGAAAAAAACCCCCGAGTACAGTTATAGGGGGGAAAATTGGGGTTTTTTTTTAAAATATTTTTATAAATAAAAAGGGTGGGGGGGTGGGGGGGGCCCGACTAGTTTGTGCCACTAGGTCAGATGCCGGGGCCTTCCTTAAGTGAATGAACCTGACCTGGATGGGTCAGGGGCATTGGCTTAAGTCGGTGGGGGGTTTGGGGCCTTTCCCATGGGCCAGAGGGCCCGCCAAGGGGTTCCCTCCTTTCATGGGGTTTTATTTTTTTTTGGGGAGGCAAAGGCAAATGAAAAAGGGGTTTAAAACCACTAAGTTTTATATCTTAAACTGTTGAAAAAATTTCCCACTTTTAAAAAAAAAGACAAAAATTAAATATTACTGGGGTTTTACTTATTGTAATATTTAATTTTTTAAAAAAAAAAAAGAATGGGGGGGTAAAAACTGTGGGGGTTTTTTAAATAATTCAAAATTTTTCAAATAATTCTTTTGGGGAAAAACCGACAACGAAAGGGGAGTAATGCAGACATTTTCCGTTTTTTTTTTTTAAATATCAAAAAACCTTTTCGTTTTTGGGGAAAAACTCATTTAAAATTAAGTCCTTTCTAAAATTTTTTGTATACGTTTAAAGAAAATATTTTTTTATGTTAATGTAAAAAAAAAATTTTTAAAAAGACCCTTAGGGGAAAATTAATTATATTATTATAACAAGCGCAACTTAATTTAGCCTAATCCAAACCCCAAAATATTTTAGATAAACAAAATTTAATAAAAAAAACACAAAAGGGGAAAATATTTTTTCCGTTAGGTTAAAAAAATTTTTTTGAAATTATTCCATAAAATTTAAAATTTTTCGCCTTCCTTTATTCCAAAAGAAACAAAGATATTTGGCCAAAATTGCAAGTTTTAATTTATTGGCAACGACATATATATATATATATATATATATATATTTTTTATATATATATATATATATATATATATATATATATATATATATATATATTTTTTATATTATATAGAGAGAGAGAGAGAGATAGAAAATATATAGATATATTTTACACACACACGCCCAAAAATGCCAAAATTTTTAAAAAAAAATTGAATCCTTCTAGAAAAGGCTGGAGTTTCCTCACATTTGCATTTTTTGGGGATGATCTGTCCGTGTGTGTGTGTGTGTGTAGAGGAGAGGGGGGAGCATACCTGAAGTGAATTCAATGGGGCGAGGTACCCCCTGCCTGGATAGCAAAAGGGGGCACTGTGGCACATTGAAGAGAGATGGAAAAACTTGAACAGCAGGACAGGGGGGCTGATCTTGAAACTGTCAGACAGGGCCCGGGGGAGGTACTTCCCCAAACGGTCACAGGACCACATTTTGATTTTTCTTTTTGATTGCCACATTAACATTGCTCCCTTTAACAAAAAAAACAGGCTTTCACCCCAAACAGGGTTCCCAACTGCCTAGTCTCCCCATGATTATTTTAACTAACCCAACCTAATGTAACCAACCAAATTAATCAAAATTAAAAAACATAGGGGTTTGAATTTAAAAATGGAAGGAAAATTAACGTTGAGTAATTTTTAAAATGAGGTTTAGAGTAAGGACGAGGAGGGACCGAAACACCAAGGGAAAAAAGGGATAAACTTTTATTTGAACGGGGCCGTAAAAAACGTTATGCTTCGCCCTGAGCTTACAGGGGCAGAAACCCACTACCAGTACACTACGACAAAATCACAAATTGACGAGCACGTAGTTCCTGTTACCTTACTGTTGATGGAATCCGCTGGGGTTCATATAGTTAGGGTTTCCGTTGTCAATCACTTGTATAAGAGTTCCGGATAAGAATTCCTACTGAACAAACTTTCGGAAAAAGTTAAAGTTTCGTGTTTTTTACCAACTTGTAGTATTGATACCATTAGCTAACCGACTGAGCGGGCCAAACCAGGTCAGATCTGAGATTTCGGGAAAGGGGGATCCCCGGAGAAAACCAGTTGACCCGGAAAAACCTTTTCTCCGGGTTTTTTTTTTTTTTGCAAAAAATTTGAAAGAGAAGATCGTGCGGTGGGTGAAGGGCGACTTTTTGGAGGGTCTAGTTAGG
>WNWK01058988.1:0-10306 GCA_009830355.1 Cherax destructor | reverse complement strand
CGCATGGTGCAGAATGAAAGGTTTATCCCTTTCAGGATAAAGGCAGGGATAGGGGATGTATTGTGGGAAATCAGCCGTCAGTGACTGTTCTCCGTAAATTTCGAAGAGGCTTTCAGATATGACAATACTGTCAGTGAGAGTGCATGAGGAGATTGGGAGTTATCAGATGGGGCAGTACTTAGATCAACAGAAGTATCAGCTGCTAGCTGATACGTGTTTCAGGGATATTTACAGAGTAGAGAGGGTGGGGAAGAAGCCAGGGAGGCGGTATTGCAGGTATTATGCCCAGAATAGACTGTTCTCCGTAAATTTCAGAAGAGGCTTTCAGATATGACAATACTGTCAGTGAGAGTGCATGAGGAGATTGGGAGTTATCAGATGAGGCAGGTACTTAGATCAACGGAGAGTATCAGCTGCTATGCTGATACATGGTTTCAGGATATTTACAGAGTAGAGGGTGGTTAGAAGCCAGGAGGCAGTATTAGCAGGTATTATGCCCAGAATAGGGTAGAATGAATGGCGGGGTATGGATGATGTATTCCTGAAGAGGAAGTTTGGATTGCAATACAGGGGATGAAGGAACGTAAGGCACCCGGTATAGATGGATTGCCAGTGACTTTTGTATTGTTAATTGGGAGCGATGTGGGAATGTCTGATGAGTGTGTTTAATAGAATGAAGGATGATGGTGTCATGGGGGACCAGAATATAGGAGTGGTGGTGCTGGTGCCAAAGGGAATGGAGGCGACAACAATAAAGAATTATCATGCTATATCTCTCCTATGCGCCGACTATAACATTTTTGCACGTATATTTGCTAATAGGAGGAAGCGTGTTTTGGGTGTTGTAATAGCATCAGGTCAGCGGGAATACTGGGGTGCAATATGAGGGAAGGGCATTGTCAAATTAGGAATTTTTGAGAATAGAGCAGAGGGGGGTGTTGGCGGTTGATTGAGAGGGTGCGTACGATTGTGTGGAAAGAGGAATGTTAGTGAAGGTAATGGAAAAACAGGGCTTTAGTAGTGGGGTCATTAGATGGGTTGAAACGTTGTATGCTGGTGCGTGTGTGCGTGTACAGGTAAATGGGAAAGTGGGGAAGGAGGTTCGAATGGAGAGGAGTTTGCGACAGGGCTGACTCCTGTCGCGACTTCTCTTTGCATGTGTGCAAGACCCTTTATATAGATTGATACAGGATGGGGTAAGGGAAGATGTGGATGGGCTTGGCAATGCGACAGGCATTACAGGGTATGTTGATGACACCACCATTTTAGTGGGGAATGCGGAGGGATTGGGTAATGTAGGGGCTATAATAGGAGTTTTTGGGAGTGCAATGGGATTGAGAGTAAATAAAGCAAAATCGAAATTATTGGAGGTGGGGGCATGGGTAGGAGGGGCATTGGGAATAAGGTATGGATGGGTGATAGTTGACAGTTTGAAGATATGTGGTGTGGTATTCTGTATGGATGTGTGTAAAGCTAGGATATTAAATACGGAGGTGGTAGTAGGTGCGGCAGTAAGTAGAATGAGTGGGTGGAAGCCAGGGGATGTAACACTGCTGCAAAGGGTCATTGTTGTGAATATGTTGGTGTATCAATATCAATATCAATTGGTGGCGGAAGATGTCATAATACTGCAAAATCGAGTCATATGGTATATATAGGGATATGGGAAACATTGGTTGTCCAAGGAGGTGGTAATGGAGAGGCGGAGTGTGGGTGGTATGGGGTTGTTGTCATTGCAGCAGATGTTAATAGGGATGTATGTAAAACACAGATTTTTAGGTATGGCTGGGGTGGGAGGGAGAAAGGTGGGTAGGGTTATGAAAGAGGTTATGTGAGGATATGTTGCGTACACTCGTGGCTGTGAGGGAGCCGTCTAGGGTGAAGGTGAGTAAATTAGCGAGGGTGGGGAGAGGCAGGGGGGAGGGTCTAGGATTGGTATTAGGGGAGTTGGTGTTCCCTATGTATAACTGGAGGAGTGTTGTTCTTCAACTCTATATATCCTTGGTTAGGCCTCATCTCGATTATGCTGCACAGTTTTGGTCACCGTATTACAGAATGGATATAAATGCTCTGGAAAACGTACAAAGGAGGATGACTAAGTTGATTCCATGTATCAGAAATCTTCCCTATGAGGATAGACTGAGGGCCCTGAATCTGCACTCTCTAGAAAGGCGTAGAATTAGGGGGGATATGATTGAGGTGTATACATGGAAAACAGGAATAAATAAAGGTGATGTAAATAGCGTGCTAAAAATATCTAGTATTGACAGAACTCGCAGCAATGGCTTTAAGTTGGATAAATTCAGATTCAGGAAGGATATAGGAAAGCATTGGTTTGGTAATAGAGTTGTCGATGAGTGGAACAAACTCCCGAGTACAGTTATAGAGGCTAAAACGTTGTGTAGTTTTAAAAATAGGCTAGATAAATATATGAGTGGGTGCGGGTGGGTGTGAGTTAGACCTGGATGGGTCGGGGCATTGGCTTAAGCCGGTGGGAGATTTGGACCTGCCTCGCATGGGCCAGTAGGCCTGCTTCAGTGTTCCTTCTTTCTTATGTTCTTATGTTCTTATGTATTTGTGTATACCTGAATAAACTTACTTTTTCCCTGCTGGTCAGGTTCTTTAGATGCCTGTCTAGCGCCTTCTTGGAGACTGCCAGAGGTCTATTGGTGATCCCTCTTATGTATGTTAGGAGGCAGTTGAACAGTCTTGGGCCCCTGACACTTAATGTGTTATCTCTTAGCATACTTGTGGCGCCCCTGCTTTTCATTGGGGGGATGTTGCATCGCCTGCCGAGTCTTGCTTTCGTAGGGAGTGATTTTCTTGTGCAAATTTGGTAATAATCCCTCTAGGACTTTCCAGGTTTATATTATCATGTATCTTTCCCTCCTGCGTTCCAGGAATACAAGTCAAGGAGCTTCAACCGTTCCCAGTAATTTAGATGTTTTATTGTACATATGTGTGCCGTGAAGGCTGTTCACTCTCCAGGTCAACAATTTCACCTGCCTTGAAAGGCGCCGTTAGTATACAGTAGTATTCTAGCTTAGTGAGAACAAGCGATTTGAAGAGAATCATCATGGACTTGGTGTTCCTAGTTTTGAAAGTTCTCATTATCCATCCTATCATTTTTCTAGCAGTTTAGTTTAGTTTTAGTTTGTTATCTTTATTATGCACCCATACCCATCCTGTGGGCGGTAGCAGATATGGTGGATACATTGTTGTGATCTTTAAAGGCGAGATCCTCTGACATTATCACTTCCAGGTCCTTCACATATATAATATAAATAATAATAATAATTAAATTTTAGCGTGATAAATGTTTGTCTTCCAGTTCCTATTTAATTAGTATAAGAATATAAATGCGAATGAAATTTATAATCGTTTACCCTGAAAAACTTTATCTTAAATCACAAAAAATTCAGAATCTTGTATTAATACAATGTAAACCATAAGTATCCCAGTGAAGACGTTAATGTGATATGAAGAAGAAGGAAGAATAATTTGGTGTGTATAAGTTCCTAATAACTTGTTATAACAATGGTTTAAAACCTACATTATTTCTTACTTTATCTTAAAATAACTACGTATGTAGTATACATACTTTAAAAGACCCGGGTCGGGAGAGTACCGTCGAATCAACAAAAAAAACTAATATGGCTAATGGTCGATCATAATGCCCAGCCCTTCTAGGGCAGGGTAGGTGCCAAGGCTGGAGCTTGCTACCATCTGCAGCTCGTAAGCCTGCCCTTCCCGTTAGGGAAGGTGGCAGACCAGAGAGGCCTAGCATCTATCTACCTCCATGCCTCGTGCTGGTGGGAATGTGGCTAGGCCTGGGGCCAGTTGGTCCCGGCGATGAGAGGTATCCCTCCCATGGGAGACATAGGTCTCTGACACTCCCACGCCAGGGAGCCGTAGCCGGGTCGCCCTCTGGTAAAGACCCGGGCCGGGAGAATTCCCGGTGAATCACATCTCCTCCTAATGTGGCTAGGCCTGGGGACAGTTGGTCCCAGAAGATGAGAGGTCCTTGTACCTCCTCCCATGGAACACATAGGTCTCACGACACTCCCAAGACAGGGAGCCAAGGCCGGGTCACCATCTGGAAAAGACCCGGGCCGGGAGAGTACCGGCGAAACAAGAACAACAACAACCCATGCGGGTTTAGCTCTTTCCCTTTAATATTAATTATAGTGATTGTTTTCTAAGTGCATTTATGTTATTAACATAAATTTTTCTATAAAAATTTCTATCGAAATTTATAAAACGATTCTAAATACGTTTTGTAATAATGTAAGTTTTACATAAGATAATGGTGTAAAAGTATTAAATAATAAAAATTCCAAATATTAAACAAGATAAGTTAAATTTTAACGTAGCACTGATAAAAGTACGCTGGAAACACCCCAGTATATAATTTTGAAATCCTGATAAGGATCTATGGAATGCAAGAATTTCAGGATTTATATTATTTTAAACACTATATACATAATATATAGAGAGGTTGTTTAAACATGCCGATGTGTTATGATAAACAGGTACCGTCCGCAGGATGGGTATGTCTTCGACTCTGTCTGGTTAGCGGCTCGCTAAAAACTGAGTCATATTGGGACTTTAGTAGCTCACTCATTTCCTTGCTGTCATCTGTGTAGGACCCATCTCGTTTAAATAGGGGCCCAATACTGGATGTTCTCGACTTTGATTTGGCATAAGAAAAGAAATATTTTGGGTTTCTTTCAATTTCATTTATGGCTTTTAGTTCTTCTCGCATTTCTTGACTCCTGTAAGATTCCTTTAGCTTTAGTTCAATGTTTGCTTTTCTCTGACCAGTGTCTCCCTTCGTATTACAAATATATTGGCCTCTTTTAGCTGCTCTGTTATTCTTTACCTTCACCTGTATAGGAGTGACTTTCTCTTTCTAGTTTACATTTTCTCTTCCACCCCCTTAAAGAAATATGCTTTGAGCACAAAATCAACTTTATTTCTGATAATATTACAAAAATGGGGTTTACATATTATGTTATTAATACATTTTATGAATTATTTATTACAAGAAGGCCAATAAGATGCCTAGGTATGCCTAGGCATTTCAGGCAATTAATTTGTTCTAGACATAGGTTTGGATCCATGTTGTAGGCTATCTTCTAGTTTATATCATATGGGGACTTGGTTGACTTGTCCCACCTATTGTTTTTGTAATTGACGTTGAAATTGGTGAAGGCTCCCTTGTGACTGATCACATTTTGTTGGTCTGGGGCCCCGCGCATACATGTCTGAATTTCTATTATGTTGTGATCTGAGTATATTTTCTTTGATATGGTAATATTTTGTATCAGATCATCATTGTTAGTGAAGATGAGGTCCAGTGTATTCTCCAATCTTGTTGGCTCTATTATTTGCTGGTTTAAGGTGAATTTGGTTGCAGAGATTTTGACAGTGGTCTATTTTCAAAAGCTGTTCGTGGAATTATTGGGAAGTTGCATCCAGAGGCTTGTATACAACCACAATGACCAGGTTTTGGTTCTCGATCAACTACATCATTTGAGGCATTTAGTAGTTCCAAGCATAGAAGCGACTCTGACGTACAGGCCAACTTCCGCCTTTTGCCTGTTGACTCTGTCGCATCTGTATGAGGCTATAACCGGGATCCATATTTCATTGTCAATGTGATCCTTTATGTGGGTCTCTGTGAAAACCGTGAACATTGCGTTTAACTAAGCAGTCCACGGTTAGTTTGATATCTTTATTATGCACCCCATACCCATCCTGTGGGCGGTAGTCAAAAGATTACAGAGGTACATAATGGGTCCAGGTAATGAACTCACAAGTTACAAAGGTAATGAACTCACAAGTTTCAAAGGTAATGAACTCACAAGTTACAAAGGTAATGAACTCACAAGTTACAAAGGTAATGAACTCACAAGCTACAAAGGTAATGAACTCACAAGCTACAAAGGTATTGAACTCACAAGATACAAAGATAATGAACTCACAAGCTACAAAGGTAATGAACTCACAAGCTACAAAAGTAATGAACTCACAAGATACAAAGATAATGAACTCACAAGTTATAAAGGTAATGAATCATGTAAGTAAATATACTTACTTACGTTTATACATGGTTACAATCATGAACAAATTATAAAGTAATGAGCAATTCACTAGTCTACACCCGGTCACAACTGTAATGAGTTCTTGGTGCAAATTTTAATTGTTGGGTCACACACACATACATACATATACACACACATACACATACACACACACACATACACATACACACACATACACATACACACTGCAAACAGACCTGGACAAGCTTGACATCTGGTCTAGCAACTGGCTTCTCGAATTCAATCCCACCAAATGCAAAGTCATGAAGATCGGAGAAGGGCAAAGAAGACCGCTGACAGAGTACAGGCTAGGAGGACAAAGACTACAAACCTCAGCAAAGGAGAAAGACCTTGGGGTGAGTATAACACCAAGCACGTATCCGGAGGCACACATCAACCAGATAACTGTGGCAGCATATGGGCGACTGGCAAACCTAAGATTAGCATTCCGTTACCTTAACAAGGAATCGTTCAAGACACTGTACACCGTGTACGTCAGGCCCATACTAGAATATGCAGCACCAGTCTGGAACCCACACCTGGTCAAGCACGTAAAGAAACTAGAGAAAGTGCAAAGGTTTGCGACAAGGTTAGTTCCACAACTCAGGGGTCTGTCCTATGAAGAGAGGTTGAGGGAAATAGGGCTAACAACACTGGAGGAAAGAAGGGTCAGAGGAGACATGATAACGACATACAAAATACTGCGGGAATCGACAAGGTAGACAGTGACAGGATGTTCCAGAGAGGGAACACAGAAACAAGTGGACACAACTGGAAGCTGAAGACACAGATGAGTCAAAGGGATGTTAGGAAGCCTTTCTTCAGCCACAGAGTAGTCAGGAAGTGGAATAGTCTAGAGAAAGATATAGTGGAGGCAGGAACCATACATAGTTTTAAGACGAGGTATGATAAAGCTCATGGAGCAGGGAGAGCAGAGACCCAGTAGCGGACAGCGAAGAGGCGGGGCCAGAAGCTGAGTCTCGACCCCTGCAACCACAATTAGGTGAGTACAATTAGGTGAGTACACACACGTGGCAATGCTTTATTTACAGGGAGCAAAGTCAGGGTATTTTTCCAGAATGATCTGTAATATACCACTGTGGATAAAATACTTTGACATATCTTGAACATTTCTGAGTGAGTTGTCTCTGAATTCATTAATTTTATCGCACTCCAGTACATAATGACGCAGGGTGTGACAATAATCCAACTGGCAAAGTTTACATTTTGTTTGGTCTACATCTGGTGGTGGTGATTTAACCTGCCAAAGATACTTGTAACCTAGCCGGAGGTGGGCGGTAGTGACATCCAAGAGTCTGCTTATTTTGTTGGATGCACCATAGACATGTGGCTCCTCCTGCATGATAGAATGATGATAGATGGACTGACTGGTATCAGTCTCCCTGAGTCTTAAGTCAATAAAATTCAGTTGAAGTTCTTTTCGTATTATTGTTCTCAAACTGCTAACTGACAAGCCAAGATTGTAATCTACCCCCTCTTTGAAAGCATAAAACTTAGCCAATTTTTCAGTTCTATCATGCATCTGAAGACCAATGTGAGATGGAATCCACAGCATGTGACTCTGATTCTACTATCCACAATCCTACCATACCTGTAGTCTGGCTTCTGACACAAGCATGCTACAAGTTATACTTGATGAGTTGAGAGCATTTATGGATGACAGAGAATCAGTTACAATTAGAGAGTCAACCTTAGATACATGGACGCATTTGAGTGCAAGGAGTATGGCAAACAGTTCTGTCTGAAGGGTAGAGGCCCAGTTATTGATGCGTGCTCCAATTTCTTTAAGAGAGCCATCACTCTGTATGACAACAGCAGCACTACCAGCTGCACCAGTGGATTGGTGAACAGAACCATCAACGTAAATAATTTGTGAGAGAGTGTGCTGTTTGGCTAAATTATCAATACAGTTAAGGCATCATGTTTGGCTTCAAGGCGAAGCTTTGGTTGGATTTAAGAAGTAGTTTGAGGAAATGGAGGGATGGTAGTTTGGAATGGGGTAATATTCCATGGAGCGGAGAAGTGCCGCTGTTGCCTTACTTGCCACAGATCATGTATCTGATTCATGCGGAGGTCGGTTCCAGTTTTTTCGATCCATCTGGAGGGATGTTCACCAGTGCTAAGGAAAGTTTGGAGGGCTTCTGTGCATATTAACCCCAATTAGGATATTTCTTTCAGTAACACGATCTCTGATGCTTGGAATATCAAGTTCTTTCTGCATATTTAAAATTTTGGCAGTACGAGGGCATCCTAAAATGATCCTCATTGCTTCGTTCTGCAGTTTTTCCAGCCCTCCAAGTTTCCAGTCAGACACAAGAGCAAGTAGTGGGGCACCATAATCAACCAATGATCTAATATAAGCAAAGTCTCGTTACAACAGATCCAAGTAGTGGGACCTCAAAGCCTAGATACCTGTATCTGTTTACATATTCTAGAAGATTATTTTATTATTATTATTATTATTATTATCAAATAGAAGCGCTAAACCACAGGGGTTATACAGCATTTTCTAGAAGAGACCCATCATGCAACTGGATCTGGCGAACTGTGCCTCTCTGTCGAGGAGGACGCCTATTGAGTATCTTTGTTTTATCAGTAGAGATTATCAACCCCAGGTCCTGATACGAGGCTAGTACATGGTTAAGGATGTTTTGGGTGTTGGAGAATCCGGTGGTGTGAATCATTATATAATCAGCAAAACTGATCATATAATGATGGGGCTGGCTAGGCATAGCATTAAGGCATTAATTAGAATATTGAATAGAGTGGGACTGAGCACACCTCCCTGTGGGGTTCCTAATTCAAAGTCTTTAGTTATACTTCTATGCCCCTGGAACAACACAGAAGACTTTCTGTTGGACAGGTAGCCTTTAATCCAGTGGAGAAGCCATCCTCCAACATCCATTCTGGCAAGTTCACTAATGATTACATGTCGGTTGGCAACATCAAAAGCAGATTTAAGGTCAAGGAAGGTAGTGCATGAACTGTCAGTGTGCAGAGTGAGAAAGGTGGCTATAATGGTGCACACTCCTTCCATGCATGAAACCATGCAACCGGGAGGACAATAAATGTTTGATTCTGTACATGAGACGATTAAGAATCATCCTCTCAAATGTTTTACATAAGCAGCTAGTAAGAGATATTGGGCGAAATGAATTTTGTTGATTGGGCTTAGGAATGGGAATAATGAGGCTGTTGGTCCAAGATTTAGGGAGCTCCCGTTACATAGCTCATGTTGTATAATTCGAGTAAAGGATTGCCTGGTACTCGACACAGCAATCTTAGTATATTGTAGATAATACCATCCTCACCAGGCGACGTGGAGTTGCCCTTAGTTAGTGCTGCATCAAGTTTCAAAGTCAGTGAAAGGAATGTTACAGTCATCTTCCTTGCTGAGCATAAAACAAACAAGTCTCTCCCTAGCATCATATTTGTCATTTAATTTCACATTTAGCCTTAATTTTATCGAAACTTAATTATGGTGACCATTATTATTATTATTATAATCAAATAGAAGCGCTAAACCACAGGGGTTATACAGCAATTATTATGGTGACCAGATATATTCAGCGGCCACTCCTGCAACTCCAGCCTTAATCCCATCCATCACCAGGGATTATGTTTATGCCTCGATGCCTTTTGCTCTTCACCGGTTAAGAGCCTCTATGCAGAGGCGAATATTCCATCCTTGACCGATCACCGCAATGCTCATTGCCTTCGCTGTATGGTCACTCTCATGACCTCTGCAATCTTTCCATATATGGGATAGTCACTGATAACAAAAAAGGCACAATACCGTGACTGGAACAAAACACACAACCCCGCACATATAAAAAAGAGGAGCTTACGACGACATTTGGTCCGACTGATGTTAGTAGGCGTTCTTTGTTCATAGCCCGTTTACTCTGTCCCTTTTCTCTTCGCCTACATTCGCTCGTCTTCTCTTCAGTTCCCACTTTTCTATGTTCGGGTAGCATCTCACTTTTCCCTAAACCCTGGGGAAGTTCCAACACTTCGTGTCTGTTCTTTCCCACTGCCAGGCACAGCCCAACTGCCTACAGTAGCTTCTCGCTTTCTTTTCTTAACCACTTCCGATCTCATTCTCATGCCATCGCAGTGTACATCGATGGTTCAAGTCTTCTGACAGCATCGGATTCGCAGCACTGTTTCCGGACAGC
>WNWK01058987.1:0-10306 GCA_009830355.1 Cherax destructor | reverse complement strand
GAAATATTCAACAATAATATTTATTTTTATCGATTTTTACTGTGATTTTTTTAGAAATATGTAAATTATTTATAAATATTGTAAAATGTTACAAAAACTTATTTCATTGCATATTTAGACGATTCAAGACTTTCTCAAGCATTTCCTTAATAATTCAATATTTTAGATAAAATTCGACTGTCAGTAAGGAACTTTAAAAAATATATAAAATATAACTTACTTTTCCCTTAATTTCAATTGCAGCAGAAATTTTATTTAGAAGTGTAATAATCTATGTATTTTAGCTAAAAAATGAGTTTTGTCAGAAAAACCCTCAAAACGCTCTAAAACGTCGAAATATGCAATAAAAAACATTTTATCATATTTTTCTGAGTTTTTTAATGTTTCACGTATTTTTGGAAAAAATATTCAATATTCAATAATAATATTTATTTATATGGTTTTTAATGGGATTTTTTAGGAATATGCAAATGATTTACAAACATTGAAAAATGGTATAAAACGTTATTTTATTGCATATTTCGATGATTCAATGCTTTCTCAAACATTTTCTGAAAAACTAAATTTTCTTGATAAATTATACCTACAAGAAAACTGCTTAAAAAAATAATGAAATTTGGCTTACTTTTCCCGTATATTTCAATTGCATCAGAAAGAATGAGTAAAAGTGTAATAATCTATGTATTTTACATAAACAAATGATGACTGTCAGAAAAGCCTTCAAACCGCTCTAAAACGTCGGAATCTTTTAATGAATTAAATAATTTAAAAATATATGATAATCTCAGTAATAATGTATGTTTTTATCGATTTTTACTGGGATTTTTTAGAAATATGTAAATTATTTATAAATATTGTAAAATGTTTAAAACCTTATTTCACTGTATATTTCGACGATTCAAGGCTTTCTCAAGCATTTCCCTAATAATTCAACGTTAGAAAATCGCCTGTCAGTAAGCTACTTAAAAAAAATAATAATATTTGGCTTACTTTTCCCATAAAATTTAATTACATCAGAAATTCTTATTAAAATTGTAATAATCAAAGAATTCTAGCTAAAAAAAATGAGGTTTGTCAGAAGAGGCTTCTAACCGATCTGAAATTCAATAATTTTTATTTTTAAGGATTTTTACTGGGATTTTTTAAAAATATGTAAATTATTTACATATATTGAAAAATACTATAAAACGTTATTTTACTGCATATTTGGACGATTCAAGGCTTTCTCAAGCATTTTCTGAAAAAACTAAATTTTCTAGAAAGCTGCTTCAAAAAAATAATGAAATTTGGCTTACTTTTCCCGTATAATTCAATTGCAGCAGAAAGAATGAATCAAAGTGTAATAATCTATGTATTTTAGATAAAAAAATATTATTGTCAGAAAAGCCATCAAACCGCTCTAAAACGTGGAAATATGTAACAAAATACAATTTTAATGTTTTACGTATTTTTTGAAAAAAATGTGAAATATTCAATAATAATACTTATTTTTATGGATTTTTAATGGATTTTTTAAGAATATGTAAATTATTTATAAATATTGTAAAATGTTACAAAACCTTATTTCACTGCATATTTCGACGATTCAAGGCTTTCTCAAGCATTTCCATTATAATTCAATATGTTAGATAAAATTCGATTGTCAGTAAGCTACTTCTAAAAAATAATAAAAAATTCTTACTTTTTTCATAAAATTAATATTGTAATAATCAATGTATTTTAGCTAAACAAAAATGTGGTTTGTCAGAAAAACCTTCAAACCGATCTGAAACGTCGAAATATGCAACAAAATATCATTTTGGCTCATTTTTCTGAAATTTTTAATGTTTCACGTATATTAAAAAAAATATGAAATATTCATATTTTATTCATAATTCATGGATTTTTCCTGTGATTTTTAAAAATATAAAAATAGTTTATAAATGTTCAAAAATTATATAAAACGGTATTTTATTGCATATTTCGACAATATAAGGCTTCCTCAAGTATTTTTTGAATAACTAAATTTTTAGATAAAATATACATATAAGTAAGCCACTTAAAAAAAATTAAATATTTCAATTGCAGCACAAATTCTATTTAAATGTTTGATAATCTATGTATTTTAAGTTGAAAATTAATTTTCACAGCAAATCCCTCAAACTGCTCTAAAACGTCAAAGTATGTAACAAAATATCATTTTAGCTCATTTTTCTGAGATTTTTAATGTTTCACGTATTTTTTAAATATTTGAAAAATTCAATAATATTTATTTTTAAGGATTTTTACTAGGATTTTTTAAAAATATGTAAATTATTTATATGTATTGAAAAATGCTTTAAAACGTTATTTTATTGAATATTTTGACGATTCAAGGCTTTCTCAAGCATTTTGTGAAAAAAATAATTTTCTAGATAAAATATACCTATGAGTAAGCTTCCTCAAAAAAATAATAAAACTTGGTTTACTTTTCCCGTAAATTTCAATTTCAGTAGAAATTCTTTTTAGAAGTATGATAATGTATTTTAGCTAAAAAATGAGTTTTTTAATGTTTCACGTATTTTTTGAAAAAAATATGAAATATTCGCCAATAATATTTTTTTTCATGGCTTTTTAATGGGATTTTTTAAGAATATGTAAATTATTTATAAACATTGAAAATTATATAAAACCTTATTTTATTGCATATTTCGATGATTCAAGCTTTCTCAAGCATTTTCTGTAAAACTAAATTTTCTAGATAAATTATACCTACAAGAAAGCTGCTTCAACAAAATAATGAAATTTGGCTTACTTTTCCCGTATAATTCAATTGCAGCAGAAATAATGAATAAAAGTGTAATAATCTATGTATATTAGATAAAAAAATGATGATTGTCAGAAAAACTTTCGCGGTCACAAGAAATGACCGCGCAGTGTGTGAGGAGCTCAACATGAGATTCAAAGAATTGTTCACAGAGGAGATAGAAGGGCCTCCAGAAAGGCGGAGAGGTGGGGTACACCATCAGGTGCTGGACACAATACACACAACTGAGGAGGAAGTGAAGAGGCTACTAAGTGAGCTAGATACCTCAAGGGCGATGGGTCCGGATAACATTTCTCCATGGGTCCTGAGAGAGGGAACAGAGGCGCTATGTGTACCAATCTTCAACACATCTATCGAAACAGGGCAACTACCTGAGGTATGGAAAACAGCAAATGTAGTCCAAATTTTTAAAAAAGGAGACAGACACGAAGCACTACACTACAGACCAGTCTCACTGACATGTATAGTATGCAAGGTCATGGAGAAGATTATCAGGAGAAGAGTGGTGAACACCTAGACAGGAATGAGCTTATGAATGACGGCCAACAAGGTTTCAGGGACGGAAATCCTGTGTCACAAACCTACTGGAGTTCTATGATAGAGTGACAGCAGTAAGGCAAGAGAGAGGGGTGGGTAGATTGCATTTTCTTGGACTGTAAGAAGGCGTTTGACACAGTTCCACACAAGAGATTAGTGCAGAAGCTGGAGGACCAGGCAGGGATAACAGGGAAGGCACTACAGTGGATCAGGGAATACCTATCAGGAAGACAGCAGCGAGTCATAGTACGTGGCGAGGTGTCAGAGTGGGCGCCGGTGACGAGTGGGGTTCCAAAAGGGTCAGTTCTAGGACCATTGCTGTTTCTGGTATTTGTGAACATGACGGAAGAAATAGACTCCGAAGTGTCCCTGTTTGCAGATGATGTGAAGTTGATGAGAAGAATTCAGTCGGATGAAGACCAGGCTGCAAGCCTGGTCCAGAAATTGGCTCCTGGAGTTCAACCCCACCAAATGCAAAGTTATGAAGATTGGGAAAGGGCAAAGAAGACCGCAGACGGAGTACAGTCTAGGGGCCAGAGACTACAAACCTCAAGCAAGGAAAAAGATCTTGGGGTGAGTATAACACTAAGCACATCTCCTGAGGCGCACATCAACCAAATAACTGCTGCAGCATACGGGTGCATTCCGACATCTTAATAAGGAATCGTTCAAAACCCTGTACACTGTGTACGTTAGGCCCATATTGGAGTATGCAGCTCCAGTTTGGAACCCACACCTAGCCAAGCACGTAAAGAAACTAGAGAAAGTACAAAGGTTTGCAACAAGACTAGTCCCGGAGCTAAGGGGTATGTCCTACGAGGAGAGGTTAAGGGAAATCGACCTGACGACACTGGAGGACATGAGAGATAGGGAGGACATGATAACGACATATAAAATACTGTGAGAAATTGACAAGGTGGACAGAGACAGAATGTTCCAGAGATGGGACACAACAAGGGGACACAGTTGAAAGTTGAAGACTCAGATGAATCACAGGGATTTTAGGAAGTATTTCTTCAGTTACGATGTAGTGGAGGCAGGATCCATTCATAGTTTTAAGAAGAGGTATGATAAAGCTAATGACGTGGGGAGAGTGACCCAGTAGCGGCCAGTGAAGAGGCGGGGCCAGGAGCTATGACTCGACCCCTGCAACCACAACTAGGTGCGTACACACACACATACACACACACACACACACACGTGCATTTATACATATACAATCTAAACATACACCATCACACTTACTCATAGACGAATAAATTTAGCAACATACATATAATTCTCTGAATCAGATTTATTCATATATTCATTAAAAATTATACATAATCCTCTGCATCATATATATGCATACATTCATACAAAAACATCCATAGTCCTCTCGTTTCATTGTTACTAGCAGTATGTAGAAAATATTTATGTAAAATATTATGTAAGGTGATTTCTTGAGCTCACACTAGGGAGACATAAGTGTATCAGCCTGACTATGGAACCGGATAATATTTATGAATATATACTTCATCCTCTTTCTTAGTCCTTCAAACATCTCTCTTCATCTGTTTCTACCTCCTGGCATCTATCAGTTACAATGAAAAACGTGGCAGTAATTAACAAATACAGGTGAGATAAAGCAGGTAGCCAGGAAATGCGGGAGAGGCTGGTAACACTCCCCTGTCAACACTCCTAAGTGACCGCCATTTTTAAATCTACTATTGCACTTTTTTTTGAACTTGAGTTAAAAGATTTGATATTTTACATGTTTAAGAAGCAGGAAGGTGGAACGTAGTGACCACATAATTAATAACAGTAGAAGAAGCAACAAGACGAGGCAGCAAGAAAAAGAAATGGCATTGATATAATTTGCGGGAGCTCAATCTACATACATGAATAAGCCTACTCCACTGTTCCTCATTCTTTTGTTTTAAATTCCGTGAGCACTTGCCTTACTCCCTTCCCTTACATCAAACTAAGAAATCATGTCAAAAACTCTTTTCAGAATGGATTAATTATAATGTACAGTAGTTCTTCCTATTCTATGTAAGGTATGCCTAAAATTATAATTTGGATGATATGGTTTACCTTAAAAACCTTAATTCATTTCAGTGTTTTGTAACAGTTGGTACACTGCAGCAGCAACATTGTGACAGTTGCTACACTGCAGCAGCAACATTGTAACAGTTGCTACATTGCAGCAGCAACATTGTGACAGTTGCTACACTGCAGCAGGAACATTGTAACAGTTGGTACACTGCAGCAGCAACATTGTGACAGTTGCTACACTGCAGCAGGAACATTGTGACAGTTGGTACACTGCAGCAGCAACATTGTGACAGTTGCTACACTGCAGCAGCAACATTGTGACAGTTGGTACACTGCATCAGGAACATTGTGACAGTTGCTACATTGCAGCAGCAACATTGTGACAGTTGCTACACTGCAGCAGCAACATTGTGACTGTTGCTACACTGCAGCAGCAACATTGTGACAGTTGGTACACTGCAGCAGCAACATTGTGACAGTTGCTACATTGCAGCAGCAACATTGTGACAGTTGCTACACTGCAGCAGCAACATTGTGACAGTTGCTACACTGCAGCAGGAACATTGTGACTGTTGCTACACTGCAGCAGCAACATTGTAACAGTTGCTACACTGCAGCAGCAACATTGTGACAGTTGCTACACTGCAGCAGCAACATTGTGACAGTTGCTACATTGCAGCAGCAACATTGTGACAGTTGCTACACTGCAGCAGCAACATTGTGACAGTTGCTACACTGCAGCAGCAACATTGTGACAGTTGCTACACTGCAGCAGCAACATTGTGACAGTTGCTACACTGCAGCAGCAACATTGTGACAGTTGCTACACTGCAGCAGCAACATTGTGACAGTTGCTACATTGCAGCAGCAACATTGTGACAGTTGCTACATTGCAGCAGCAACATTGTGAGAGTTGCTACATTGCAGCAGCAACATTGTGACAGTTGCTACATTGCAGCAGCAACATTGTGACAGTTGCTACATTGCAGCAGCAACATTGTGAGAGTTGCTACATTGCAGCAGCAACATTGTGACAGTTGCTACATTGCAGCAGCAACATTGTGACAGTTGCTACATTGCATCAGCAATATTGTGACAGTTGCTACACTGCAGCAGTAACATTGTGACAGTTGCAACACTGCAACAAATACTTTGGCTTTAAGAAGAAAACAAACACAATTATAATTGTTATAAGTATCTTTAACAAGCTTTATTTGTCCCAGGAGAGAGGAAGAGCTAAGAAAGCTCTCGTCTGGTACACAAATTCACCAAGCAGCAAAAATACTATCAGCAGCATTACCACACACTGAAAAAAAATGATTATAAGTGTACTTACTGTCTGCAGCACGTATGTGAACTAGTCCTTAATTTAACTTACAAGACGTATTAAAAAGAAAATAATAGGACCTATATGCTGTGTCATAACCAAAAATTGTAGAAAAGGGAGACGAAGGTGTATCAACCTGCCATTGGTGCTGGTACAAGTATTTAACTAAACGATGTATTTGTATCTATATTTCCCTTCCAACTTCTTCTCTTCTCATTTTTCATTGAACTTACATGATTGTTTCACTACGTTATTACCCTTTAATCTAAATAGATCGGTAGGTCTACTCTGTTGCTTCTTATTCGTTTCTTTACACATCAATATTATCTGCAACCCTCTTTACCCATCAATCTAAGTTATTACTTAAAAAAATATTAGCAACTTTAAGTGAATTTCACATTTAGAGTTGAAATTTAATGGAAGACGTAAATATAAATATTTGAAAGAGGACCTGTCTACATAGATGACTAAACTATTAAATCTGATCCACAATGGTTTATTTTGACTTACTGTGTTTGACATACAAGACTACCTGCCTCCCTCCTCATTTAATCTTCTGTTAAACTAACATTTGTGAAAGAAATAGTAACAAGTGAGATAAGCAATAATACTATTTGCTAATTTAGTTTAGTGAACATGTACATGTGAATGAGTCGCCTTAAGGAAGAATTGTTTACATAGATTAATAGGCCTAGTCAAGGTTTTTATTTATTTTTCTATTTTAGCAAAATAGCTATACGTATAATGTTGAGACATTACCCCTCCTTCCTTCCAATGTAGGGAGGAACCTCTGTATTCTTGATGCTAATGAAGGAGGCTGTATTCTTGATGCTAATGAAGGAGGCTGTATTCTTGATGCTAATGAAGGAGGATGTATTCTTGGTGCTAATGAAGAAGGATGTATTCTTGATGCTGATGAAGAAGGATGTATTCTTGATGCTGATGAAGGAGGCTGTATTCTTGATGCTAATGAAGGAGGCTGTATTCTTGATGCTAATGAAGGAGGATGTATTCTTGATGCTGATGAAGGAGGCTGTATTCTTGATGCTAATGAAGGAGGCTGTATTCTTGATGCTAATGAAGGAGGCTGTATTCTTGATGCTAATGAAGGAGGCTGTATTCTTGATGCTAATGAAGGAGGCTGTATTCTTGATGCTAATGAAGGAGGCTGTATTCTTGATGCTAATGAAGGAGGCTGTATTCTTGATGCTAATAACGAGGCTGTATTCTTGATCTAATGAAGAGGCTGTATTCTTGATGCTGATGAAGGAGGATGTATTCGATGCTAATGAAGGAGGCTGTATTCTGATGCTAATGAAGGAGGTGATTCTTGATGCTAATGAAGAGGCTGTATTCTTGATGCTGATGAAGGAGGCTGTATTCTTGATGCTGATGAAGGAGGCTGTATTCTTGATGCTAATGAAGGAGGCTGTATTCTTGATGCTAATGAAGGAGGATGTATTCTTGAAATTGAAGGAGTCTTCGTCAAAATCAATTTACTAAAATGTTTAGTGGTCCTATTCTCTTTAAATAAATCATAAACTAATTAGAAGTTCGTCTGGCACACAAACACCAAGCGCGTGACAGTATCTTCAACACAAACACATCAAGCAACAGTGAAAGTATCAACACAAACACACCAAGCACGTGACAGTATCACACAAACTATAACAACAGTGACAGTATCAACACAAACACCAAGCAGCAGTGACAGTTTCAACACAGACACCAAGCAACAGTGCTATCACACAAACACCAACAACAGTGACAGTATCAACACAAACACACCAAGCAACAGTGACAGTATCAACACAAACACACCAAGCAACAGTGACAGTATCAACACAACCAAGCAGCAGGACAGTATCTTCAACAAAGTCAAGCAAGTGACAGTATCAACACAAACACACCAAGCAACAGTGACAGTATCAACACAAACACCAAGCACGTACATTTCTTACACAAACACATCAGCAACAGTGACAGTATCAACACAAACACACCAAGCAACAGTGACAGTATCACAAACACACCAACAACTGACAGTATAACACAAAACCAAGCAACAGTGACAGTATCAACACAAACACACCAAGCAACAGTGACAGTATCAACACAAACACACCAAGCAACAGTGACAGTATCAACACAAACACACCAAGCAACAGTGACAGTATCAACACAAACACACCAAGCAACAGTGGTATCAACCAAACACAGCAGCGTGACGTATCTTCAACACAAACACATCAAGCAAAAGTGACAGTATCAACACAAACACACCAAGCAACAGTGACAGTATCAACACAAACACACCAAGCAGCAGTGACATTATCTTAACACAAACACATCAAGCAACAGTGACAGTATCAACACAAACACACCAAGCAACAGTGACAGTATCAACACAAACACCAAGCAACAGTGACGTATCAACACAAACACCAAGCAGCAGTGACAGTATCTTCAACACAAACACACCAAGCAACAGTGACAGTATCAACACAAACACACCAAGCAACAGTGACAGTATCAACACAAACACCAAGCAACAGTGACAGTATCAACACAAACACCAAGCAGCAGTGACAGTATCTTTAACAAAACACACCAAGCAACAGTGACAGTATCAACACAAACACACCAAGAAGCAGTGACAGTATCTTAACACAACACACCAAGCAACAGTGACAGTATCAACACAAACACACCAAGCAACAGTGACAGTATCAACACAAACACACCAAGCAGCAGTGACAGTATCTTCAACACAAACACATCAAGCAACAGTGACAGTATCAACACAAACACACCAAGCAACAGTGACAGTATCAACACAAACACACCAAGCAACAGTGACAGTATCCACACAAACACACCATGAAAGTGAGTTCACTAATTAATTTTTACAACACAGTTTTAGAGAAAAGCGAAAGTATTATTTAACCTGAAAAAAACAGTCAGATAATATTAAGAGTATATGGTGAGTCATAGGAAAAAAAAAATTTATAAAATTGTTTATGTAAGACTATAGCTTAGGACACCTTGGCCTCACACTAGGGAGACGAAGGTTATCAACCTACCATTGGTGCTGGTACAAGTATTTAACTAAACGTTGATTTCTATATATTTCCCTTCCCGAGGAGGGTTGTTGAGATGGTTTGGACATATAGAGAGGATGGAACAAAACAGAATGACTTCGAGTGTATAAATCTGTAGTGAGGAAGGCGGGTAGGGGTCAGCCTAAAAAGGCTGGAGGGAGGGGATAAAGGAGGTTTGTGTGCAGGGGCTTGGACTTCGAGCAAGCGTGCGTGAGCGTGTTAGATAGGAGCGAATGGAACAAATGGTTTTAGGACTTGATGTGCTGTTGGAGTGTAGGCAAGGTAACATTTATGAAGGGTTTCAGGAAACCGGCAGGCCGGACTTGATTCCTGGAGATGGGAAGTACAGTGCTGGCACTCTGAAGGAGGGGTGTTAATGTTGCAGTTTTGTAGCTGTAGTGTAAGCACGCCTCTGGCAAGACAGTGATGGAGTGAATGATGATGGAAGTTTTCTTTGTCGGGCCACTCTGCCTTGGTGGAAACGACCGATGTGTTAATAAAAAAAACTTACAAAGGTAT
>WNWK01058986.1:0-10306 GCA_009830355.1 Cherax destructor | reverse complement strand
CTTAACAACAACACAGCAAGATGTCAACATAAAAAAACAGTAAAGTAATGCAGAAAACGGAGGCAACACTAAGAAAAACAGTAATTAAAATACAGTAAACTGAAGAAATTTATACTGTAACATGAAGGTATACTAACATATAAATTATTAGTCTATTGCCACTGATTATCCCAAACAATGAATTTTCAACATTGTGATTGATCGGGGTGACGGAAGAGACAAAATATAAGTACTAAGAACTCAGAAAAGTAACTCATAACAATAGAACAACACAAAACAGTACAGTAAAGTAACACAAAAGAACAATAACTGTAACACACAAGAAAAGTACAATAACATACAAGAACAATACAAGATGACAACAATACATAAAACAGCAGTATTGAAGACATTAAGACAGAGTTGTACTGGCCAGGTTGTAACATCAACACCAACGATCCCTTTTGTCAAGAGGTTGACTCTACCAGTGTGAAGATCTTATTTTCTTTCCCTAGTTTTGTTGTTGTTGTGTTTATGAATATTTTTCTCAATATACTGAAGGTGAGAGAAGTGAAGATATGAAAAATTAAAAAGTGAGAGAGCTAATATTTAATAATTCATAAGAGTGTTTTCTTGCTGTATCCAGTACAAGATTCTCTCAATTATTTCCCTTATTTTTCACATTTATCATTAAGGATATCTACAAAATACAGCATTCTACATCCCGATTATTCAGGATTCTATTAAAATATATAATATAAATTAAATACAAACGGAAATCACATAAAAAAAAACACTAAAAACACTGCAAAATCACACAGTCATCTTTTATCAAATCACAAATCACCAGCGAAGTCATAGATCATAATTGGTCGTAGTGAGGTGAGGTCATGGGAATTGTGGTCATACTTCAATATACTATAGAGCAGATACACTCATAAGGGGGGGTGGTTCATGACGTCTGTTGAGACAGTACAGATAAGAATGTTTAAGAACATAAGAAAGGAGGAAACTGCAGCAGACCTGTTGGCCCTTAAGCAGTTCCTTCACAATCCGTCCCACTAACAGAATATTTGCTCAACCCAATTTTCAATGCTCCCAAGAAATAAGCTTTGATAATTCTATTTACTCATGGAAAGTCCCTCAAATCCAACCCTCTCACTAATGAATTTATCCAACCTAAATTTGAAACTACCCAAGGTCCTGGGTTCAATAACCCTATAGGCAGACTGTTCCACTCATCAACTCCCTATTTCCAAACCAATACTTTCCTTTTATCCTTTCTAAATCTAAACTTATCTAACTTAAGAACATAAGAACATAAGAAAGGAGGAACACTGAGCAGGCCCTGTTCCCATACAGGCAGGTCCTTCACAATCCGTCCCACCAACAGAACATTTGCTCACCCAATTTTCAATTCTCCCAAGAAACAAAGCGACAATTCTACCCCTCATCGAGTCCCCTCAAATCCAACCCCTCTCACCAGAATTTATCCAACCTAAATTTGAAACTACCCAAGGTCTGCTTCAATAACCTACTTAGCAGACTGTTCCACTCATCAACTACCCCATTTAAACCAATACTTTCCTATATCCTTTTAAATCTAAACTTATCTAATTTAATCCATTATTGCGGGTTCTCTCTTGGAGAGATATCCTCAAGACCTTATTTATATCCCCTTTGTTAAACCCATTTTCCACTTGTATACCTCGATCATGTCTCCCTCATTCAAACCTTACAAGTGAATGTAATTTTAGGGTCTTCAATCTTTCTTCGTAAGGAAGATTTCTAATGCTATGTATTAATTTAGTCATTCTACGCTGAATGTTTTCTAACGAATTTATGTCCATTCTGTAATATGGAGACCAGAACTGAGCTGCGTAATCTAGGTGAGGCCTTACTAATGATGTATAAAGCTGTAATATAACCTCTGGACTTCTGTTGCTAACACTTCTTGATATAAATCCCAGTAATCTATTTGCCTTATTACGTACGCTTAGGCATTGCTGTCTTGGTTTAAGGTTGCCGCTTACCATCACCCCCAAGTCCTTCTCGCAATCTGTATGGCTAAGTTCTACGTTATTTAATTTATAAATGCTTGGTTATGGACACTCCCGAGCTTCAGAACCTTGCATTTATCTACATTGAACTGCATCTGCCACTTTTCTGACCACGAATTAAGTTTGTCTAAATCTTCCTGAAGTTCTATGACATCTATGTTTGAATCAATTATCCTACCTATCTTCGTGTCGGGCGAATTTGCTCATATCACAAAGTAATTCCCTCATCAAGGTCATTGATATATATTATAAATAAAATGGGCCTAAGACTGATCCCTGTGGAACACCACTTGTTACAAGTCCCCATTCGGATTTAACCATTTATGCACACTCTCTGCTTCCTATTGGTGAGCCATGACTCGATCCATGACAGCACTTTTCCCCCAATGCCAGAGCTGCCACTTTTTTAACAGTCTCTGGTGCGGTACTCTATCAAAAGCCTTACTAAAGTCTAAATAAACAATATCGAATTCTTTATCGTGATCAACAGCCTCAAAAGCTTTACTGAAGAAGGTTAATAAATTAGATGGGGCAGGAACGGCCCCTCATGAATCCATGCTGGGTATCATTAATCAAATTATGGTTATCTAGATGGCTTCTAATAATATCGCTATAATTGACCCCTAGTAATTTGCCTACAATTGAGGTCAGGCTTATTGGGCGGTAGTTTGACGGTAGTGACTTGTCCCCTGCTTTAAAAATAGGAATTACATTAGCCATCTTCCACATATCAGACACTACACCTGTTTGAAGAGATAAATTAAAAATGTTAGATATTGGTTCACAGAGTTCCATTTTGCATTCCTTAAGAACCCTTGCAAAAGCTCATCAGGACCCGGCGACTTATTTTGTTTCAGTCGGTCCAGCTGTTTCATAATCACCTCGCCAGTGACTGTGATATTACATAATTTATCTTCTTCTGGGCCTCTGTAAAAAATTAATTACTGGGATATTATTAATGTCTTCCTGTGTGAAAACCGAGAGAAAATAATTATTAAAAATAGAGCACATATCATTCTCCTTGTCAGTAAGATGCCCAAAGTTATTTTTAAGGGGGCCTATCTTATCCCTAACTTTTGTTCTATAAACCTGGAAAAAACTTTTGGGTTAGTTTTTGAATCCCTAGCAACTTTAATTTCATAGTCCCGTTTAGCTTTTCTTATTCCCTTTTAACGTCCCTCTTAATGTCAGTATACTGATTTATAAGATGACCTCACCTCTTTTATGCGCCTATAAATTCCTTTCTTCTGCCCTAAAAGATATTTGAGCCTATTATTCATCCATTTTGGGTCATTTCTACTTGATCTAATTTCTTTATATGGGATAAATGTTCTTTGGGCAGCCTGTATAGTGTTAAGAAAACTGTCATATTGATACCCTCTTCTTCACCCCAGTCCACAGTTGATAAGTGTTCTCTAAGTCCATTATAATCTGCTAAGCGAAAATCTGGGACCATTACTGAATTATCCTTACTATCATACATCCATTCAATGCTAAAGGTAATTGACTTGTGGTCGCTTGGCCGAGTTCCTCTGTAATTTCTAAATTATTAACAAGGGTTTCCTTGCTTGCCAGAACCAAGTCAAGTAGGTTATTTCCCCCTTTTAGGTTCTGTTACAAACTGCTTCAAAAAACAATCCTGAACTACTTCAAAAGTCGTTAGATTCTAAATTCCCCGTCATGAAATTCCAATCAATCTGACTAAAGTTAAAGTCCCCTAGAATTACTACGTTATCGTGTCTTGTGGCCTTAACAATTTCCTCCCAAAGTAGTCTCCCCTTTTTCCCTATCTAAGTTTGGAGGACGGTAAATCACGCCTAAAATCAATTTTTCACACCCCTCTGAAAATTCTATCCAGACAGACTCTGTATGTGTTAATTCAGACTTTATACCCGTTTTTATGCAACAATTTAAATGATCACGGACATAGAGTGCCACCCCCCCCTTTCCCGATACTTCTGTCTACTTGGAACAATTTAAAACCCTGAATGTGACATTCGGCAGGCAAGTCCCGATTTTTCATATTAAACCATGTCTCAGTTATTGCAAAAACATCAATATTACCCGTACTTGCAACTAATCTCAACTCGTCCATCTTATTCCTAGCACTACGACTATTGGTGTAATATATATTTAGAGACCCTCCTTTCTCTTTACCCTTCCTGCTCATCTCTGTTATTCCACTATACCTATTACTGTCCTTGTCATCTAGTGTCACTAGCTTTCCACTATCCACCTTATTCTGCCTATTACTAGTTCTCCTACAACTTATAATATTACTACACTGGGACTTCTCTGTTTCCCCCCCAAAACCCATACCACTAACTATTTCTAGTTTAAAGCCCTAACAGCTCCCTCCACTGCAGTTGCCAGTGCCCCCACCCCAGACCTGGATAAGTGAACCCCATCCCTGGCATACATGTCATTTCTGCCATAGAAGAGGTCCCAGTTATCAATGAATGTTACTGAATTTTCCTTACAGTATTTGAATCCATTATTGCGGGTTCTCTCTTGGAGAGATATCCTCAAGACCTTATTTATATCCCCTTTGTTAATACTCATTTTCCACTTGTATACCTCGATCATGTCTCCCCTCATTCTACGTCTTACAAGTAAATGTAATTTAAGGGTCTTCAATCTTTCTTCGTAAGGAAGATTTCTAATGCTATGTATTAATTTAGTCATTCTACGCTGAATGTTTTCTAACGAATTTATGTCCATTCTGTAATATAAGAACATAAGAACATAAGAAAGGAGGAACACTGCAGCAGCCTGTTGGCCCATACTAGGCAGGTCCTTCACAATCCGTCCCACTAACAGAATATTTGCTCAACCAATTTTCAATGCTACCCAGAAATAAGCTTTGATAATTCTATTTACTCATGTGCGAGTCCACTCAAATCCAACCCCTCTCACTAATGAATTTATCCAACCTAAATTTGAAACTACCCAAGGTCCTAGCTTCAATAACCCTACTAGGCAGACTGTTCCACTCATCAACTACCTTATTTCCAAACCAATACTTTCCTATATCCTTTCTAAATCTAAACTTATCTAACTTGAATCCATTATTGGGTTCTCTCTTGGAGAGATATCCTCAAGACCTTATTTATATCCCCTTTGTTAATACTCATTTTCCACTTGTATACCTCGATCATGTCTCCTCATTCTACGTCTTACAAGTAAATGTAATTTAAGGGTCTTCAATCTTTCTTCGTAAGGAAGATTTCTAATGCTATGTATAATTTAGTCATTCTACGCTGAATGTTTTCTAACGAATTTATGTCCATTCTGTAATATAAGAACATAAGAACATAAGAAAGGAGGAACACTGCAGCAGGCCTGTTGGCCCATACTAGGCAGGTCCTTCACAATCCGTCCCACTAACAGAATATTTGCTCAACCCAATTTTCAATGCTACCCAAGAAATAAGCTTTGACAATTCTACCCACTCATGCGCTGAGTCCCACTCAAATCCAACCCCTCTCACTCATGAATTTATCCAACCTAAATTTGAAACTACCCAAGGTCCTAGCTTCAATAACCCTACTAGGCAGACTGTTCCACTCATCAACTACCCTATTTCCAAACCAATACTTTCCTATATCTTTCTAAATCTAAACTTATCTAACTTGAATCCATTATTGCGGGTTCTCTCTTGGAAGATATCCTCAAGACCTTATTTATATCCCTTTGTTAATACCCATTTTCCACTTGTATACCTCGATCATGTCTCCCCTCATTCTACGTCTTACAAGTGAATGTAATTTTAGGGTCTTCAATCTTTCTTCGTAAGGAAGATTTCTAATGCTATGTATTAATTTAGTCATTCTACGCTGAATGTTTTCTAACGAATTTATGTCCATTCTGTAATATGGAGACCAGAACTGAGCTGCGTAATCTAGGTGAGGCCTTACTAATGATGTATAAAGCTGTAATATAACCTCTGGACTTCTGTTGCTAACACTTCTTGATATAAATCCCAGTAATCTATTTGCCTTATTACGTACGCTTAGGCATTGCTGTCTTGGTTTAAGGTTGCTGCTTACCATCACCCCAAGTCCTTCTCGCAATCTGTATGGCTAAGTTCTACGTTATTTAACTTATAAGTGCTTTGGTTATGGACACTCCCCGAGCTTCAGAACCTTGCATTTATCTACATTGAACTGCATCTGCCACTTTTCTGACCACGAATTAAGTTTGTCTAAATCTTCCTGAAGTTCTATGACATCTATGTTTGAATCAATTATCCTACCTATCTTCGTGTCGTCGGCGAATTTGCTCATATCACTAGTAATCCCTCATCAAAGTCATTGATATATATTATAAATAACAATGGGCCTAAGACTGATCCCTGTGGAACACCACTTGTTACAAGTCCCCATTCGGATTTAACCCCATTTATGCACACTCTCTGCTTCCTATTGGTGAGCCATGACTCGATCCATGACAGCACTTTTCCCCAATGCCATGAGCTGCCACTTTCTTTAACAGTCTCTGGTGCGGTACTCTATCAAAAGCCTTACTAAAGTCTAAATACACAATATCAATTCTTTATCGTGATCAACAGCCTCAAAAGCTTTACTGAAGAAGGTTAATAAATTAGATAGGCAGGAACGGCCCCTCGTGAATCCATGCTGGGTATCATTAATCAAATTATGGTTATCTAGATGGCTTCTAATAATATCAGCTATAATTGACTCTAGTAATTTGCCTACAATTGAGGTCAGGCTTATTGGGCGGTAGTTTGACGGTAGTGACTTGTCCCCTGCTTTAAAAATAGGAATTACATTAGCCATCTTCCACATATCAGACACTACTCCTGTTTGAAGAGAAAATTAAAAATGTTAGATATTGGTTCACAGAGTTCCATTTTGAATTCCTTAAGAACCCTTGCAATAAGCTCATCAGGACCCGCGATTTATTTTGTTTCAGTCGGTCCAGCTGTTTCATAATCATTTCGCTAGTGACTGTGATATTACATAATTTATCTTCTTCTGGGCCTCTGTAAAATTAATTACTGGGATATTATTAATGTCTTCCTGTGTGAAAACCGAGAGAAAATAATTATTAAAATAGAGCACATATCATTCTCCTTGTCAAATAAATGCCCAAAGTTATTTTTAAGGGACCTATCTTATCCCCAACTTTTTTTTCTATAAACCTGGAAAAAACTTTTGGGTTAGTTTTTGAATCCCCAGCAACTTTAATTTCATAGTCCCGTTTAGCTTTTCTTATTCCCTTTTTAACGTCCCTCTTAATGTCAGTATACTGATTTATAAGATGACCCTCACCTCTTTTTTATGCGCCTATAAATTCCTTTCTTCTGCCCTAAAAGATATTTGAGCCATTATTCATCCATTTTGGGTCATTTCTACTTGATCTAATTTCTTTATACGGGATAAATGTTCTTTGGGCAGCCTGTATAGGGTTAAGAAAACTGTCATATTGATACCTCTCTTTTTCCCCCCAGTCCACAGTTGATAAGTGTTCTCTAACCCCATTATAATCTGAAAAGAAAAAATCTGGAACCATTACTGAATTATCCCTACTATCATACATCCATTCAATGAAAAGGTAATTGACTTGGGTCTTAGGATTCCCTTTTAAAATTTCTAAATTATTAACAAGGGTTTTTTGCCAGAACCAAGTCAAGAGGTTTTTCCCCCCTTGTAGGTTCTGTCAAAACCCTTTTCAAAAAGAACCCCTGAACTACTTCTAAAAAGTCTTTAAATTTTAAATTCCCCCTGTCATGAAATTAATCAATCTGAAAAAGTTAAACCCCCCTAAATTACTACGTTATCTTGTCTTGGGCCCTTTTTAAAATTTCCTCCCAAAGTAGTCTCCTTTTCCCTATCAAATTTTTGGAGGACGGTAAATCCCCCCAAAAATAATTTTTTTAAACCCCTCTGAAAATTTACCAAAAGACAGACTCTGTATGTAAAAAAGTTTTTACCCCCGTTTTTATGCAAAATTTTAAAAATGATCGGGGACATGAGTGCCCCCCCCCCCCCTTCCCGATACTTGTAAATTTTGGAAAATTTTAAAAAACCCTGAATGTGAATTCGGGGGGCATCCCCTTTTTTTCATATTAAACCTTCTCATTTTTTTAAAAACATCAATATTCCCGTACTTAAAACCAATCTCAACTCGTCCATCTTATTCCTAGCACTACGACTATTGGTGTAATACATTTTTGAACCCCCCTTTTTTTACCCTTCCTTCATCTCTGTAGATGAATGGTTCAAAAAAAAGAAAATTTTAAATTAGACACATATGCAAAACTTGGGTATTTTTTTAAAAAGGAAAGTTTCGCCACACAGTGGCTTCATCAGTCCTTTAAACAAAAAAAAAGGGAAAAGGTTTTTTAGGTAATCAGTCCCCCGGCCTGGAGCCCCATTTTTCAGTCCATCAATATGGAACTAGAACGGCTGCATAATTAGGGGGGGTTTCCCCAAGATGTATAAAGCTGAATATAACCTCTGGGGTTCTGTTGCTTACACTTCTTGATATAAAAACCCCCTAATCTGTTAGCCTTATTACGCACCCTTTTGGGATTGCTGTCTTGGTTTAAGGTTGCTGTTTACCATAACCCCCCCAATCCCCCTTTCGCAATCTGTTGGGGGTTCTACGTTATTTAACTTATAAGTGCTTTTGGGGTTTGGACACTCCCGGCTTCAGGGCCCTCATTCACAATGAACTGCATCTGCCACTTTTCTGACCAGGGGAATTAATTTTTTCTAAATCTTCCTGTATTCTATGGGGATCTATGTTTGAATAAATTATCCTACCTATATTCGTTTCGTCGGCGAATTTTTTCATATCACTAGTTAACCCCTTGTCAAGGCATTGATATATATTATAAATAACAACGGGGGCCAAGGCCCCATCCCCGTGGAACACCCTTGTTACAAACCCATTCGGATTTAACTCCCCTTTTTCACACTTGCTTCCTATTGGTGACAATGACTCGATCCATGACAGCACTTTTTCCCCCCAAGCCATAACCCCTTTCTTTTTTAAAGTCTCTGATGCGGTACTTATCGAAAGCCTTACTAAAGTCTAAATAAACAATATCGAATTCTTTTTTGTGATCCCCAAAAACCCCCAAAATTTCGAAGAAGGTTAATAAAAATTGATAGGAGGCCCCTCGGGGAACCCCGCTAGTATCATTAATCAAATTATGGTTATCTAGATGGCTTCAATAATATCAGCTATAATTTTCTCTAGTAATTTGCCTTTAAAAATTGGGGGAGGCTTATTGGGGGGAATTTTTTAGTTTTCGGCCCCTGTTTAAAAAAAGGAATTTTATTTTAAACCTCTTCCCCCTATCAGACACTACACCTGTTTGAAGAGATCAATTAAAAAAATTACTTAATGGTTCACAGAGTTCCATTTTGCATTTTAAAACCCTTTTTAAAAAATCATCAGGGCCCCCGGGATTTTTTTTGTTTGAGTCGGTTACGGCCATAACCATTTCGCTAGTATTTTTATATTACATAATTTATCTTCTTCAGGGGCCCCTATAAAAAAAATTAATTTGGGATATTATTTTTTTTCCGTGTGAAAAAACCAGAGAAAATAATTATTAAAAATAGAGAAATATCATTCTCCTTGTCATTTTAAAATGAAAATTTTTTTTAAGGGGGGCCCATCTTATCCCCAAATTTTTTCTATAAAAACCGGAAAAAAATTTTTGGGGTTTTTTTTTAACCCAGCAACTTTAATTTCAAATCTTTAGCTTTTCTTTTCCCCCTTTTTAAGTCCCCCCTTTAAAGTCAGTATACTGATTTATAAGATGACCCTCACCTTTTTTTTATCGCCTATAAAAATTATTTTTTTTGCCCCCAAAAAATATTAGAGCCTATTATTCATCAATTTTGGGACATTTCTACTAGATCTAATTTCTTTATACGGGGGGAAATGTTCTTTTGGGGCCCTTTTAGTGTTAAGAAAGCTGTCATAATGATAGCTTTTTTTGTTACCCCAGTCCACAGATGATAAATTTTCTCTAAGCCCATTGTAATCTGCTTTTGAGGACATAGGGGGTTGGGGGATTGGATTTTTTTTGTGCTGGGGGGAAAATTTGTTTATATATATTCTAGGGCCTGGTCTCTGACGGGGGGCCCCCGGGGGTTGGGGCCCCCGGGCTTTTTTCCAAAATTTTTTTCCGAGTGGGACGGGGAATTTGTGTGTGTGTGACTGTACTTGTGGACTTGTGTGTTTTTTTTTGGGGGAACTGCAACAAAAAGGAAAAGTAACTTTTT
>WNWK01058985.1:0-10306 GCA_009830355.1 Cherax destructor | reverse complement strand
TGTCTGTCTGTCCAAGCTTCTGTCTGTCTGTCGCTCCTGTTTCTGTAAAGTTCTGTCTGTCTGTCAAGTTTCGTAAAGCCCTATCATCTGCCTGTTTTAAAAGCTTCTGTCTATCTGTCTGTCTGCCCCTCTGCATCTAGCTCTCCGCTCAGAAAATCAACCCCTGCCCAACACGTCGGGTTCCTGGGGTGAAAATACATATTTGCCAGTCATTTTAAAATTATCTCTACAAGCACTTTGTCGGGTTTTTTTGGGTTATCCTGGGAAATTTAACTATTATAATTGTATTTGTGTACCTTGAGACAGAGATAGACAGAGTCAGATAGAGAAGACAGACGATAGAGATAGACAGAGTCAGATAGACAGAGACAGACAGAAAAGATAGACAGGAATAAAAAGTTACATTTTTATTGAGATTACATGAGGTGTACATCCCAAAAAGCCCCAGATGGGGCATTTTGGGGACTTAAAATTAACTTAAAACAAATTGTGAATTTTGTAGATAGTATACAATGGTAAAGGTGAGTATTTTATGAAATTTGAACATAGTTTTGTATTTTGTCTTCATTATAAAATTAATTAAATCAGATTAAACAAATTAAAGCAATAATAATAAAAATAAAAAAAAGTTATGGTTGATAATTTATAAAATAAGTAAAGTTATATCTAAGTTTTAAAGTTTGAATATGTTGAACATATAAATTAATTGTAGCAATTTATTGCAGCAATGCAACTAATTGAGGAGATAACAATTTAAAAAAATTTACAGGGGAAAATTTGAGTTGAGGCCCCCAAAAACCCCCTTTTGAAAGTTTTTTTTTAAATGCTTTTGTGTTTTTTTTGGGGTGTAAAAGGACTAGTCTATTTTTTATTTTTTAGGGGGATTTCGTTTTAATGGCACTTGAACAGCATTTCAAGAAAAATATCGTAACTGGGGTACCACTGTAATTGCATTCATTGTTTACGGGGCATTATAATGTAATTTTTGGGGAAAAATTGCTACAAGTATTATTCATAACAGGTTTTACATTCATTCATTCATACATTACATTGACTTTAAAGTCACGTTTGTTAAGTGATTATTCTACTTTGCTGGGAATGGTTGATATGGAGCAATTAGCTTTGGGTGAGAAGGTGGTTTTTAGCATCGTTTTGAAGTTGCCTCTTATGACACACATGGCTTACGGAGGAAGAATTCTATTCCACTTCCTCATTGAGATAAGAGAAAATAAACCAGAACAAGAACTAGTAAGAAAATAGAAGAAGACACAGAATGGATGGGGTGACTCACCTGTGTGTGTGTGTGTGTACTCACCTAATTGTACTCACCTAATTGTGGTTGCAGGGTCGAGACTCAGCTCCTGGCCCCGCCTCTGCACTGCCCGCTACTGGGTATCTGCTCTCCTGCTCCATGAGCTTTATCATACCTCGTCTTAAAACTGTGTATGGTTCCTGCCTCCACTATGTCTTTCTCTAGACTATTCCACTTCCTGACTACTCTGTGGCTGAAGAAATGCTTCCTAACATCCCTTTGACTCATCTGAGTCTTCAGCTTCCAGTTGTGTCCCCTTGTTTCTGTGTTCCCTCTCTGGAACATCCTGTCACTGTCTACCTTGTCGATTCCCTGCAGTATTTTGTATGTCGTTATCATGTCTCCTCTGACCCTTCTTTCCTCCAGTGTTGTTAGTCCTATTTCCCTCAACCTTTCTTCATAGGACAGACCCCTGAGTTGTGGAACTAACCTTGTCGCAAACCTTTGCACTTTCTCTAGTTTCTTTACGTGCTTGACCAGGTGTGGGTTCCAGACTGGTGCTGCATATTCTAGTATGGGCCTGACGTACACGGTGTACAGTGTCTTGAACGATTCCTTGTTAAGGTAACGGAACGCTAATCTTAGGTTTGCCAGTCGCCCATATGCTGCCCCAGTTATCTGGTTGATGTGTGCCTCCGGAGATGTGTTTGGCGTTATACTCACCCCAAGGTCTTTCTCCTTTGCCGAGGTTTGTAGCCTTTGTCCGCCAAGCCTGTACTCTGTCAGCGGTCTTCTTTGCCCTTCTCCGATCTTCATGACTTTGCATTTGGTGGGATTGAATTCGAGAAGCCAGTTGCTAGACCAGATGTCAAGCTTGTCCAGGTCTGTTTGAAGTCCTGCTTGGTCCTCTTCTGATGTGATTCTCCTCATTAATTTCACATCATCTGCGAACAGAGACACTTCTGAGTCTATCCCGTCCGTCATGTCATTTACATATACCAAGAATAACACTGGTCCTAGGACTGACCCCTGCGGTACACCGCTCGTCACAGGCGCCCACTGTGATACCTCATCACGCACCATGACCCATTGTTGCCTCCCTGTGAGGTATTCCCTGATCCATTCCAGTGCCCTTCCTGTTATACATGCTTGTTCTTCCAACTTCTTTACTAATCTCATGTGAGGAACTGTGTCGAAGGCCTTCCTGCAGTCCAGGAAAATGCAATCAACCCACCCTTCTCTCTCTTGCCTTACCTCTGTTACTTTATCATAGAACTCTAGGAGGTTTGTTACACAGGATTTGCCTTCCCGGAATCCGTGCTGACTGGTGTTTATTATCCTGTTCAGCTCGAGGTGCTCCACCATTCTTTTTCTGATGATTTTCTCCAGGACTTTGCAAACTATACACGTAAGTGACACCGGTCTATAGTTTAGTGCCTCTTTTCTGTCTCCTTTTTTAAAGATGGGGACTACGTTGGCCTTCTTCCATACCTCAGGTAGCTGCCCAGTTTCAAGGGATGTGTTGAATATTATGGTAAGTGGCACACTCAGTACCTCAGCTCCTTCCCGAAGAACCCACGGGGAGATATTGTCCGGACCCATCGCCTTTGAGGTATCAAGGTCACTGAGTAACTGCTTCACCTCCTCCTCAGTTGTGTGTATGCCCTCCAGCACTTGATACATCCCTTGTTGGTGACGCACCCCATCCTGTCTACCCAGCTGCCTTCCTTCCTCCACTGTAAATACTTCCTTAAACCTCAAGTTGAGCTCCTCACATACCTCTTGATCGTTACTTGTGAGTTCCCCATCTTCTCTCCTCAGCCTTATCACCTGGTCCTTGACTGTTGTCGTCCTTCTGATGTGACTGTACATCAGTTTCGGGTCGGACTTAACTTTCGATGCTATGTCGTTTTTGTACTGTTTCTGGGCCTCCCTCCATACCTGTGCATACTCGTTTCTAGCTCTTCTACTAATCTCTTTGTTTACTTGGGTTCTTTACCTTCTGTACCTTTTCCATTCTCTGACACTTTGAGTCTTTGCCTCCCTGCACCTTTGGGTAAACCAGGGGCTCTTTCTAGCCTTCCCGTTTAATCTTTTTCCTTTGGGTATAAACCGTTCCTCTGCCTCCTTGCACTTTGCCCCTACGTATTCCATCATTTCATTTATTGTCTGTCCTTCCATTTCCCTTTCCCACTGAACCTCCTGCAGGAAATTCCTCATGCCCGTGTAGTTTCCTCTTTTAAAGTCTGGTTTGTCTCTTTCGGTACCGTTTTCCCTCTCCACCTGTAGCTCTACAATGTACTCAAAGCTCAGCACCATATGGTCACTGGCTCCCAGGGGCTCTCGTGTTTATGTCTTCAATATCTGAGCTGTTCAGGGTAAATACAAGGTCCAGTCTTGCTGGTTCATCTTCTCTCTCACTCTGGTCGTGTCCCTGACATGTTGGTGCATCAGGTTTTCCAGTACCACGTCCATCATCTTGGCTCTCCAAGTTTCTGGACCCCCACGTGGTTCTTGGTTCTCCCAGTCGATCTCCCTGTGGTTGAAATCGCCCATGACCAGTAGCTTCGCTCTGCTCATGTGCGCTTTTCTTGCCACCTCCGCCAGAGTGTCCATCATTGCTCTGTTGTTCTCATCATATTCCTCACCTGGCCTCCTGCAGTTCTGTGGTGGGTTATACATCACTGCAATGACTATCTTGTGCTCCCCAGACTGGATGGTACCTACTATGAAGTCCCTTTCTCTACACACCTCCATTCCTTCCATTTCCTCGAATCTCCAATGGTTCCTTACAAGCAGTGCGACCCCTCCTCCCCCCCTGCTCCTTCTATCTTTCCTCAGGATCTGATATCCCTGTGGGAAGATTGCATCTGTTACTGTCTCATTTAGTTTAGTTTCTGTGACAGCTATGATGTCTGGGGACACCTCACCTATTCTTTCATTCCACTCTTCATACTTATTCGTAATTCCATCCGCGTTTGTGTACCAAACCTTCAACCTTGTTTCCAATACTGTGGCCCTGGGGAGATCTTGGTGGGTTGTGGGGGTGTGGGCAGGGTGCCCATAGGAGGTTGCAGCATGGGTGGGGGATTGTATGGTTGGGGTATGGGTTGGTGGGGTGGAGTTTGTGGTAAGGGTAGGGGGTAGCTGTGATGGTGTGTTTTGGGTTGCTGGGGTGGGGACAGGGGGACTGATGAGTGTGTGTGGTGTTAAAGTGTATGGTTGTCGTGGGGTTTTTGTGATTTGAGGCCCACTGTGGGTACTTCCAGAGTGTGTGTTTGTCCTGCTTGGGCTTGGTGTCCTCTGTATCTCGCTGTCTCCTCTCTCTCCTCTCTTCGCCTTCTTATCTTCTCCTTCCGGGCCTCCATTTCTTCCTGCGTTCTGTCCCGATCTAGGTATACATTCCGGTACCCCTGATTCGTCCTCAGCCGTGCTTTCTCTTGCAGGATCGTGGTGCGGGCTGATTCTGCCTTGAAGATTACCTTGAGAGGTTGATTTCTTTCCCTTGTGTACCATCCAATTCTCCGAAAATTTGTCACTTGGGACGTGTCTCCCCCTATTGCTAGCATGATACCTTCGATTTTTTCTTTCTCCTCCTGTTTTCTTCTGTCATGGGTGTCCCCTTCGACTTCCTTCAGGCCATAGATAAAGATCGACTTCTCCCTTTCCTCCTCCCACTGTGTCTCCCATTGCCTCATCAGAGATGCATTAGCCTCTCCCAGTGCGTGTGTGTGTATATATATATATACAGTGGTCCCTCGGTTTTCATGCATCTCCAAACTCGAACATTTATGTAAGTGTATTTTCGTAAGTGCTGTTGCAAGTGTATTTTTGAGGGTCTGAAATAGACTAACCTATGTGACATTATTTCTTAAGGAAGTAAATTCATTCGGTAATGGCACTTGAGCAGCATTCTGGAACGAATTTTCGGCGAAAACCGAGGGACCACTGTATATATACATACTTGTACATGCAAGTGTAGTGTGACCTAAGTGTAAGCAGAAGTGGCAAGACGTACCTGAAATCTTGCATGTTTAGGAGACAGAAAAGAGACACCAGCAATCTTACCATCATGTAAAACAATTACAGGCTTTCGTTTTACACTCACTTGGCAGGACGGTAGTACACTTCCCTGGGCGGTTGCTGTCTACCAACCTAGTACCTACTCACCCTACAATAAGACTACAAATATTTTAAGGTAAGTACTGAGTGTACTGTATATGTATTTTATCGCTCTAGGGTGCTATAAATGTTGTAGTATATTACATGTGGGTGGGGTGGCCTGGCCTGGCTGGTTACCATACCTCCCACACCTAACTTCATACAAATAAATACTACTCGCCTCTCACCCTACATTAAAACTACAAATATTTCAAGGAAAGTAATGAGTGTACTGTACATGTATGAATTTTATCGCTCTGGGGTGCTTTAAATGTCGTAGTATATTACGTGTGAGTGGGGTGGCCTGGCTCGCTACCATACCTCCCACATTTCACTTCTTACAATAAATACTACTCACCTCTAACCCTACATTAAGACTACAAATATTTTAAGGTAAGTAATGAGTGTACTGTGTGTGTATTTTACTTTTTATTGTTTTTAATACCTAGTTCTATTGCTAACTTAATATATGTTAGTGTAAACTTGTTATCTGGCATTTATATGCATTTATAAGTGGGAAAAAATGGCGTTCTGCTTTCCGGCGATGTCCGCTTCCTGGCTGTAGCCTGGAACTTAATTTAACCTGCCATACAAGTGGGGCCCTACTGTATAGGGTTTGCTACTATCCGTGGTTTCAGCATTCACAGCAGGTCGTTGGTACATATCCCCGTGGATACAGGGGTCCTACTGTACAAGATAAACCATTTGCAATGCCCTTTTTTAAGGTGAACCACTTGACCAATATTCTGAGGCATAAAATATTTTTTCAAAACCAAGGCCACTTAGGTGCTTCACAACCGGTAGGTCAGTGAGAAGATACTGTGATAGCACAGTGAGAGAAAACATGCCATGTTTGCTGTCAGTTTGTTGAAAGCTTAGAGAATGGACCAAGACCTGGTCCATTCCTGGTTCACTCCTCTTAGCAACCACAAACTCAAATAGGTAATTTCTAAGGGTTAGCCCAGATATTTACTAATAAATCACAAAGAGGTTAGGTAACAAAAACACAAGCCATAACAAGAATGACTTAAAAGATTTTAATAATGGAAAACATGAGTGAGTGATCTATTGGCATGAATGTAAAGGGGAGAAGCAGATAAAACAAACAAGCAAAATAAAATATTAAATGGATTTATGAAAGAAAATACAAAAACTTGTAAAAGTTGCAAAAAGTTAACCCTTTGACTCTTTCAGTCATATATACACGTCTTACGAGCCAATGTTTCGGACGTATTATTTTATTAACACATCGGCCGATTCCCACCAAGGCAGGGTGGCCCGAAAAAGAAAAACTTTCATCATCATTCACTCCATCACTGTCTTGCCAGAGGGGTGCTTTACACTACAGTTATAAAACTGCAACATTAACACCCCTCCTTCAGAGTGCCGGCACTGTACTTCCCATCTCCAGAACTCAAGTCCGGCCTGCCGGTTTCCCTGAATCCCTTCATAAATGTTACTTTGCTCACACTCCAACAGCACGTCAAGTATTAAAAACCATATGCCTCCATTCACTCCTATCAAATACGCTCACACATGCTTGCTGGAAGTCCAAGCCCCTCGCACACAAAACTTCCTTTACCCCCTCCCTCCAACCTTTCCTAGGCCGACCCCTACCCGCCTTCCCTCCACTACAGATTTATACACTCTCGAAGTCACTCTGTCTCGTTCCATTCTCTCTACATGTCCAAACCACCTCAACAACCCCTCCTCAGCTCTCTGGACAATCGTTTTGGTAATCCCGCACCTCCTCCTAATTTCCAAACTTCGAATTCTCTGCATTATATTCACACCACACATTGACCTCAGACACGACATCTCCACTGCCTCCAGCCTTCTCCTCGTTGCAACATTCATCACCCATGCTTCACACCCATATAAGAGCGTTGGTATAACTATACTCTCATACATTCCCCTATTTACTTCCATGGACAAGGTTCTTTGTCTCCACAGACTCCGAAGTGCTCCACTCACCCTTTTCCCCTCATCAATTCTATGATTCACCTCATCCTTCATAAATTCTAGAGGCATAAATTCTAGAGGCTTCAAATCAAGCAGGAGAAAGCTGGTAGGCCTACATGTGAGAGAATGGGTCTGTGTGATGGGTGTGCGCAGTATGAAAAAAATCGGGGTTTCAGTGGTCCATTGTGGGAACGCCATGTTTGTAGTCCTCGTTCACCATGCCTCGCGGTAAGAAGTACCTTACTCCCCGGCGAATTGGAGGTCTTCTCTTCCCAAGTGATAGTTCTAACAGCGATGGAAGTGCCAATGAAAGTGAATTCATTGGTTTTCAAAAGGGTGTGACCGAAAGCAGTGCCCAGGATAACGTAATTAGTGATGAAAACCCAGATGACCCACAACCTTCCACCTCTGGTGCTGGGCCGTCTCATTCACGTTCACCTGTACCAGGACGAAAGAGGAAACTATTTCACCGTGTGCAGAACTCAAATGTGAGCAGTGAAAGTGATAATGATAGTGATTTACAAGCTATTGAAGCAGCTCGAGTTGCGACAGTGAGGGAGAATATTCTCCAGTGAAGCGGCAGTATGTACGACGCAGCATGCGTTTTGGTAGTGTGCCATATGCTATTCCAAGAAAAAGGAGTAACTCTCCGAGTACATCCCTTGGCCCTACACTACAAATTGATAGTGAAGATGACGATGATATCGTTACAATGGGGATACGTAATGTGCATGGGGCAGCTGGTGGTGGCATAAGTCCTGTGGCACCAGGAGCGGGCCATGCTGCTACCCACACTGCTAACTCAGCACAGCCACAACCAGCCTCACCCACCCCCACACTCCCACAACCTCCTCAACCACAACCACCTGTCAATATCCAGTACCCACCAGCAGACCGCATCTGGGATTGACAGCAAGCTACCAATTTTGTTCCCAATCCCCATGACTTTGATGAAACACAAAGTGGAATACAGCCATCGTGTACCCTTGGGAACAATGCTACTGAACTGGAATGCTTTCAGTTATTCTTCGATGAACCCCTGATGGAAATTATTGTCAGGAAAAGCAACACATACTATGAGTACACCATGGCAAACACAATTCTTTCATCAAGGTCACGGCTACACCAGTGGAAGGACACAACTGTGGCAGAGATGTACCTGTTCTTTGCCACAATAATGCTTATGCCACATGTGTATAAGCACACTGTCACCACATACTGGTCGATGGAACACCTGATTTCAACCCCAGGTTATACAAGATCAGGAATGTGTTAATGTACCTGAAACAAAAGTGCTGTATGTATTTTTATCCCTTCAGGAAGCTTGTTATTAATGAGTCTTTGATTTTGTTCAAAGGCAGACTGTCGTTCAAGCAGTATATACCAAGGAAGAGGAAACGCTTTGGTATAAAGTTATTTGCACTGTGTGATTGCAAAAGTGGTCTGGTTCTGGATATAATTGTGTACACTGGCAGTAATACATTGAGAGATACCAGGAAGTTATTGGGTATCTCTGGTGATGTGGTTAGAACAATGATGGAACCATATTTTGGTAAGGGGCATATATTATATACTGATAACTGGTACACAAGCCCCATACTGAGTGATTTCTTGCGAGTGAACATGACAGACGTGTGTGGCACAGTGCGTGGAAATCGTAAGCATATGCCTAGGTTCGACGCAGGCACTCGTAGAGGTGATGTGCAGGCGTTTGCTGCCAATGACATCATGGCATTTCGGTGGCATGACAAACATGATGTCCCATTGTTGACATCAGTTCACCAAAACGAAATGACAGACACTGGCAGGCAGAATAGAGAGACCAATGAACCCATTGTAAAACCTGCAGCTGTGATGGACTACAACCTCAGTATGCACTTAGTGGGTTTGCTGATTGTGTTCGCAAGAGTTATAAGTGGTACATAAAACTCTTTTTCCATCTTCTTGACATTTCCATGCTGAATGCTTATAACATGTATAAGTTGAAGACCAACAACAAACCCAAATATGGTGAATTTTGTTTTGTCAGTCATCAGACAAATAATATTCAAGTACCAAGGAACAACACCTGCAATAGACCAGCGCCCAAGAAATTATCACCACATGCCCTCTCGTCTGAGGCCTGGTGGTCACTACCCCATACAACTGCCAGCTACTACTTTCAAGAAAAGTGCTCAGAAGAGGTGTTTTGTTTGTGCACATACCATAAAACGCCCACAAAAACGCAAAGAATTCCACAAGCTGCAGGAGTTCTAGGAAAGTGTTCAGTGACTGTACATTTGTATATATATATATTATAGAACAATAGTAATATACAATTTTTTGTGTTGTTGGTTTGTGTAAACAAGTTTTGTAAACAATATAATAATGTTAGTGTTTGTGCTGTTGCAAGGGGCTAGTAACCCCTTCTCCTGTATATATTACTAAATGTAAAAGGAGAAACTTTTGTTTTTCCTTTTGGGCCACCCCGCTTCGGTGGGAAACGGCCGACGTGTTGAAAGAAAGTTTGTGCTGTTATTGTGTTGCATACAATGAGTGCATATATGTACACATTGCGCCTTACTCTGGTCTCACAGGCCACATAAGTTACTTAGAAAAAAAATTTGAAAATACAAGAAACCTTCGAATGGGAGTAAATGAAAATATACCAGGTGAGCGGCCTTCACTGCTGTTGCCATACGCAGCTCATTTTCTGCCAACTTTACGCCTCTATATCTCGGTAAGTACTGATTGCAAAATTTTTTTTAAGCTTAAAACAATCAGCAAAATAATCCTAACATTTTGGTAAGAAAAAATAATGTTTTTTTTCGAATATTTTGCAACATAGAATGACAGTTTCAGAATAGAGCTTGCAACAGTCAAAGGGTTAAAGAATATTGCATATGCAAATATAACCTTGAAGTTATTGACCAGGAAATAACTTTGGGGGAA
>WNWK01058984.1:0-10306 GCA_009830355.1 Cherax destructor | reverse complement strand
AAAACTCATTTTTAGCTAAAATACTTACATTTTCACACTTTTAAATAGAATTTCTACTGCAATTGAAATTTATGGGAAAAGTAAGCAAAATTTTATGATTTTCTTTAGGAAGCTTACTCACAGGTATATTTTATCTAAAAATAGTTTTTCAGAAAATCCTTGAAAATGCTTAAATCGTCAAAAATGCAATAAAATCAAGTTTTATAGCATTTTAATATTTATTAATTATTTACATATTTTTAAAAAATCCCAATTAAAAATCTATAAAAATCAAATTTTATAGAAATTTCATTTTATTTTCAAATACATAAACATTAAAAAGCTCAGAAAATGTGCAAATCGTATTTTATTGCATATTTCGACGTTTTAGAGCGTTTGAGTGCTTTTCTGGCAAAACTCATTTTTAGCTAAAATACTTACATTTTCACACTTTTAAATAGAATTTCTACTGCAATTGAAATTTATGGGAAAAGTAAGCAAAATTTTATGATTTTCTTTTAGGAAGCTTACTCATATGTATATTTCATCTAAAAAATAGTTTTTCAAAAATACTTGAAAATGCCTTAAATCGTCAAAAATGCAATAAAATCAAGTTTTATAGCATTTTGAATATTTATTAATTATTTACATATTTTTAAAAAATCCCATTAAAAATCTATAAAAATCAATATTTTTATAGAATATTTCATATTATTTTCGAAAAATACATGAAACATTAAAAAGCTCAGAAAAATGTTTTAAAATCGTATTTTATTGCATATTTCGACGTTTTAGAGCGGTTTGAGTGTTTTCTGAGCAAAACTCATTTTTAGCTAAAATACTTACATTTTCACACTTTTAAATAGAATTTCTACTGCAATTGAAATTTATGGGAAAAGTAAGCAAAATTTTATGATTTTCTTTTAGGAAGCTTACTCAATATATTTTATCTAAAAATAGTTTTTCAGAAAATCCTTGAAAATGCTTAAATCGTCAAAATGCAATAAATCAAGTTTTATAGCATTTTAATATTTATTAATTATTTACATATTTTTAAAAAATCCCATTAAAAATCTATAAAATCAATATTTTTATAGAATATTTCATATTATTTTCGAAAAATACATGAAACATTAAAAGCTCAGAAAAATGTGCTAAAATCGTATTTTATTGCATATTTCGACGTTTTAGAGCGGTTTGAGTGCTTTTCTGGCAAAACTCATTTTTTAGCTAAAATACTTACATTTTCACACTTTTAAATAGAATTTCTACTGCAATTGAAATTTATGGGAAAAGTAAGCAAAATTTTATGATTTTCTTTTAGGAAGCTTACTCATATGTATATTTTATCTAAAAATAGTTTTTACAAAATACTTGAAAATGCCTTAAATCGTCAAAAAATGCAATAAAATCAAGTTTTATAGCATTTTTAATATTTATTAATTATTTACATATTTTTAAAAAATCCCATTAAAAATCTATAAAAATCAATATTTTTATAGAATATTTCATTTATTTTCGAAAAATACATGAAACATTAAAAAGCTCAGAAAAATGTGCTAAAATCGTATTTTATTGCATATTTCGACTTTTAGAGCGTTTGAGTGCTTTTCTGCAAAACTCATTTTTAGCTAAAATACTTAGATTTTCACACTTTTAAAATAGAATTTCTACTGCAATTGAAATTTATGGGAAAAGTAAGCAAATTTTATGATTTTCTTTTAGGAAGCTTACTATATGGTATATTTATCTAAAAAATAGTTTTTCAAAAATCTTGAAAATGCCTTAAATCGTCAAAAAATGCAATAAAATCAAGTTTTATAGCATTTTTGAATATTTATTAATTATTTACATATTTTTAAAAAATCCCATTAAAAATCTATAAAAATCAATATTTTTATAGAATATTTCATTTTATTTTCGAAAAATACATGAAACATTAAAAAGCTCAGAAAAATGTGCTAAAATCGTATTTTATTGCATATTTCGACGTTTTAGAGCGGTTTGAGTGATTTTCTGGCAAAACTCATTTTTTAGCTAAAATACTTACATTTTCACACTTTAATATAGAATTTCTACTGCAATTGAAATTTATGGGAAAAGTAAGCAAAATTTTATGATTTTCTTTTAGGAAGCTTACTCATAGGTATATTTTATCTAAAAAAATAGTTTTTCAGAAAATCCGTGAAAATGCCTTGAGTGCTTTTCTGGCAAAACTCATTTTTTAGCTAAAATACTTACATTTTCACACTTTTAAATAGAATTTCTACTGCAATTGAAATTTATGGGAAAAGTAAGCAAAATTTTATGATTTTCTTTTAGGAAGCTTACTCACAGGTATATTTTATCTAAAAAAATAGTTTTTCAGAAAATCCTTGAAAATGCCTTAAATCGTCAAAAAATGCAATAAAATCAAGTTTTATAGCATTTTTTAATATTTATTAATTATTTACATATTTTTAAAAAATCCCATTAAAAATCTATAAAAATCAATATTTTTATAGAATATTTCATATTATTTTCGAAAAATACATGAAACATTAAAAAGCTCAGAAAAATGTTCTAAAATCGTATTTTATTGCATATTTCGACGTTTTAGAGCGGTTTGAGTGCTTTTCTGGCAAAACTCATTTTTTAGCTAAAATACTTACATTTTCACACTTTTAATAGAATTTCTACTGCAATTGAAATTTATGGGAAAAGTAAGCCAAATTTTATGATTTTCTTTTAGGAAGCTTACTCATATGTATATTTCATCTAAAAAAATAGTTTTTCACAAAATACTTGAAAATGCCTTAAATCGTCAAAAAATGCAATAAAATCAAGTTTTATAGCATTTTTGAATATTTATTAATTATTTACATATTTTTAAAAAATCCCAATAAAAATCTATAAAAATCAATATATTTAAGTATACAAGATATGATGTAGGGCGTAATGACAGTAGTTTGTTGGACTATGTATTGGTAGATAAAAGACTGTTGAGTAGACTTCAGGATGTACATGTTTATAGAGGGGCTACAGATATATCAGATCACTTTTTAGTTATAACTACAGTGGGAGTAAAAGGTAGATGGGATACAAGGAAAATAGAATCAGTAAGTAAAAGAGAGGTGAAGGTTTATAAACTAAAAGAGGAGGCAGTTAGGGTAAGATATAAACAACTATTGGAGGATAGATGGGCTAGTGAGAGTGTAGGCAATGGGGTCGAAAATGTATGAGGTAGATTTAAAAATGTAGTGTTAGAGTGTTCAGCAGAAGTTTGTGGTTACAGGCGAGTGGGTGCGGGAGGGAAGAGGAGCGATTGGTGGAATGATGATGTAAAGAGAGTAGTAAGGAGAAAAAGTTAGCATATGAGAGGTTTTTACAAAATAGAAGTGATGCAAGGAGGGAAGAGTATATGGAGAGAAAAAGAGAGGTTAAAAGAGTGGTGAAGCAATGTAAAAGAGAGCAGATGAGAGAGTGGGTGAGATGTTATCAGCAAATTTTGTTGAAAATAAGAAAAAGTTTTGGAATGAGATTAATAAGTTGAGGAAGCCTAGAGAACAAATGGATTTGACAGTTAAAAATAGGAGAGGAGAGTTATTAAATGGAGAGTTAGAGGTATCGGGAAGATGGAGAGAATATTTTGAGGATTTGTTAAATGTTGATGAAGACAGGGAAGCTGTGATTTCGTGTGTAGGGCAAGGAGGAATAACATCTTGTAGGAGTGTGGAAGAGCCAGTTGTGGGTGTAGGGAAGTTCGTGAGGCAGTGGGTAAAATGAAAGGGGTAAGGCAGCTGGGATTGATGGGATAAAGATAGAAATGTTAAAAGCAGGTGGGGATATAATTTTGGAGTGGTTGGTGCTATTATTTAATAAATGTATGGAAGAGGGTAAGGACCTAGGGATTGGCAGAGAGCGTGTATTGTTCCTTTGTATAAAGGCAAAGGGGACAAAAGAGAGTGCAAAAATTATAGGGGAATAAGTCTGTTGAGTGTACCTGGTAAAGTGTATGGTAGAGTTATTATTGAAAGAATTAAGAGTAAAACAGAAAGCAGGATAGCAGATGAACAAGGGGCTTTAGGAAAGGTAGGGGTGTGTAGACCAAGTGTTTACAGTGAAACATATAGGTGAACAGTATTTGGATAAGGGTAAAGATGTTTTTGTGGCATTTATGGATTTGGAAAAGGCGTATGATAGGGTAGATAGGGGGCAATGTGGCAGATGTTGCAGGTGTATGGAATAGGAGGAAGGTTACTGAAAGCAGTGAAGAGTTTTTATGAGGATAGTGAGGCTCAGGTTAGAGTGTGTAGGAGGGAAGGGACTATTTCCCAGTAAAAGTGGGCCTTAGACAAGGATGTGTGATGTCACCGTGTGCAATAGAGGTAAGTTAGGGCTTTAAGAGATAAGTAGAAGCAAATACAAAGTGGGAGTTGTCACAGTTGCTTTTTGCTGATGACACTGGCTTTTGGGAGATTCTGAAGAGAAGCTGCAGAGGTTGGTGGATGAATTTGGTAGAGTGTGTAAAAGAAGAAAATTGAAAGTGAATATAGGAAAGAGTAAGGTGATGAGGATAACAAAAAGAATAGTTGACGAAAGATTGGATATCAGATTGGAGGGAGAGAGTATGGAGGAGGTGAATGTATTCAGATATTTGGGAGTGGACATGTCGGCGGATGGGTCTATGAAGGATGAGGTGAATCATAGAATTGATGAGGGGAAAAGGGTGAGTGGAGCACTTCGGAGTCTGTGGAGACAAAGAACCTTGTCCATGGAAGTAAAGAGGGGAATGTATGAGAGTATAGTTATACCAACGCTCTTATATGGGTGTGAAGCATGGGTGATGAATGTTGTAACGAGGAGAAGGCTGGAGGCAGTGGAGATGTCATGTCTGAGGTCAATGTGTGGTGTGAATATAATGCAGAGAATTCGGAGTTTGGAAATTAGGAGGAGGTGCGGGATTACCAAAACGATTGTCCAGAGAGCTGAGGAGGGGTTGTTGAGGTGGTTTGGACATGTAGAGAGAATGGAACGAGACAGAGTGACTTCGAGAGTGTATAAATCTGTAGTGGAGGGAAGGCGGGGTAGGGGTCGGCCTAGGAAAGGTTGGAGGGAGGGGGTTAAGGAAGTTTTGTGTGCGAGGGGCTTGGACTTCCAGCAAGCATGTGTGAGCGTATTTGATAGGAGTGAATGGAGGCATATGGTTTTTAACACTTGATGTGCTGTTGGAGTGTGAGCAAAGTAACATTTATGAAGGGATTCAGGGAAACCGGCAGGCCGGACTTGAGTTCTGGAGATGGGAAGTACAGTGCCGGCACTCTAAAGGAGGGGTGTTAATGTTGCAGTTTTATAACTGTAGTGTAAAGCACCCTTCTGGCAAGACAGTGATGGAGTGAATGATGATGAAAGTTTTTTTTTCGGGCTACCCTGCCTTGGTGGGAATCGGCCGATGTGTTAATAAAAAATAAAAAAAAAATTCATTTTATTTTCGAAAAATACATGAAACATTAAAAAGCTCAGAAAAATGTGCTAAAATCGTATTTTATGGCATATTTCGACATTTTAGAGCGTTTGATGCTTTTCTGACAAAACTCATTTTACTAAAATACTTAGATTTTCACACTTTTAAATAGAATTTCACTGCAATTGAAATTTATGGAAAAGTAAGCAAATTTTATGATTTCTTTAGGAAGCTTACTCATAGGTATATTTTATCTAAAATAGTTTTCAGAAAATCTAATGCCTTGAGTGCTTCTGGCAAACTCATTTTTAGCTAAAATACTTACATTTCACACTTTTAAATAGAATTTCACTGCAATTGAAATTTATGGGAAAAGTAAGCAAAATTTTCTGATTTTCTAGGAAGCTACTCACAGGTATATTTTATCTAAAATAGTTTTTCAGAAAATCTTGAAAATGCCTTAAATGTCAAAAATGCAATAAAATCAAGTTTTATAGCATTTTGAATATTTATTAATTATTTACATATTTTTAAAAATCCCATAAAAATCTATAAAATCAATATTTTATAGAATTTCATATTATTTTCGAAAAATACATAAACATTAAAAGCTCAGAAAAATGTGCTAAAATCGTATTTTATGCATATTTCGACGTTTTAGAGCGTTTGATGCTTTTCTGACAAACTCATTTTTTAGCTAAAATAACTTACATTTTTACACTTTAAATAGATATTTCTGAACACTGAATTAATTATGGGAAAATAGTCAAAATCTCTATGATTTTCTTTAGGAAGACTCATTATGTAATATTTCATCTAAAATAAATAGTTTTTACAAATACCCATTGAAAATGCCTTAAATCGTCAAAAATGCAATAAAATCAAGTTTTATAGCATTTTTGAATATTTATTAATTATTTACATATTTTAAAAATCCCATTAAAAATCTATAAAAATCAATATTTTATAGAATATTTCATTTATTTTCGAAAAATACATGAAACATTAAAAAGCTCAGAAAAATGTCTAAAATCGTATTTTATTGCATATTTCGACATTTTAAGAGCGTTTGATGACTTTTCTGAAAACTCATTTTTAGTAAAATACTTAGATTTTCACACTTTTAAATAGAATTTCTACGCAATTGAAATTTATGGAAAAGTAAGCAAAATTTTATGATTTTCTTTTAGGAAGCTTATCACATGTATATTTTATCTAAAAAGTTTTAGAAAACGGAAATTTGAGTGTTTTCTGGCAAAACTCATTTTAGCTAAAATTTATTTTACTTTAATAAATTTCTATCAATTGAAATTTATGGAAAATAAGCAAAATTTATGATTTTCTTAGGAACTTCTAAGGTATATTTATCTAAAAATAGTTTTCAGAAAATCTGAAATGCTTAATCTAAAATGCAATAAAATCAAGTTTTATAGATTTTAATATTTATATTATTTATATTTTAAAAATCCATTAAAAATCTATAAAAATCAATATTTTTATAGAATATTTCATATTATTTTCGAAAAAATATGAAACATTAAAAGCTCAGAAAAAATGCTAAAATCAGTTTTATGCATATTTAATTTTATAGTGTTTGATGCTTTTCTGAAAAACTATTTTATAAAATCTTAGATTTCACATTTTAAATAGAATTTCATCAATTGAAATTTAGGAAAAGTAAGCAAAATTTTATGATTTTCTTTTAGGAAGCTTTACTTCAAAAATGAGTTTTAAAATACTACATTCCACTTTAATAATTTCACCATTGAAATTATGGAAAATAGAAATTTTTGATTTTTTAGGAAGCTTACCAAGTATATTATCTAAAAAATGTTTTCAAAAATTGAAATGTTAAATCAAATGCATAAAATCAGTTTTATATACCTTATTTTTGCTTTTCATGCAAACAAAACTCATTTTAGCTAAAATGTTAAACATTTTAAAACACTTTTAAATAAATTTCTACTGCAATTGAAATTTATGGAAAAGTAAGCAAAATTTTATGATTTTCTTTAGGAAGCTTACTCACAGGTATATTTTATCTAAAAATAGTTTTCAAAAATCCTTGAAATGACTTAATCGTCAAAAATGCAATAAAATCAAGTTTATAGCATTTTGAATATTATTAATATTTACATATTTTAAAAATCCCATTAAAATCTATAAAATCAATATATTTATAGAATATTTCATATTATTTTCGAAAATACATGAAACATTAAAGCTCAGAAAATGTGCTAAAATCGTATTTTATGCATATTTCGACGTTTAGAGCGTTTGATGCTTTCTGAAAACTCATTTTTAGCTAAAATACTTAGATTTTCACACTTTAAATAAATTTCTCAATTGAAATTTATGGAAAAGTAAGCAAAATTTTATGATTTTCTTTTAGAAGCTTCTACAGTATATTTTATCTAAAATAGTTTTCAGAAAATGAAATAAATCAATTTAACATTTTTAATATTATAATTTTAATTTTTAAATCATAAACTTAATAAATTTATTTTCATTATTTTCGAATTGAAAAAAAAATTTAATCTTTATTGAATTATTAGGTTGAGTTTCAATTTTAAAAATACTATTTACACAAATAAATTCGATGAATTTAGGGAAGTAAATTTATGATTTTCTTAGCTTCAGTATTATTAAATAGTTAAATTGTGCTATCAAACAATAAAATCAAGTTCATTATTATAATTATTTCTTTACTAAACTATAAAATATTTATAGAATATTTTTATTAAATACAAAAATTAACAAAGCAAACATTTGATATTTCGGTTAGTAGTTTTCTAAATTTAGAAATTATTCACACTTAAATAAATTTTTGCATTGAAATTTATGGGAAAAGTAAGCAAAATTTTATGATTTTCTTAGGAAGTTACTAAGGATATTTTATCTAAAATAGTTTCAAATCTTGAAATGCATGTAAATGCAAATCAATTTTATAGCATTTAAATTTATTAATTTTTACATTTTTAAAAACCATAAAATTATAAATAATATTATAGAATTTTCATTTTTTAAATACTGAAACATTAAGCTCGAAAATTTAAAATCGTATTTATTGCAATTTCACTTTAGAGCGTTGAGTGCTTTTCAAACTCATTTATAAAATACTACATTACACTTTTAATAGAATTTCATAATTGAAATTTATGAAAAGTAAGAATTTATGATTTTCTTAGAGTACAATATATTATTAAAATAGTTTAAAAATTGAAATTAATTCAAATGCATAAAATCAAGTTTTATAGCATTTAATATTATAATTATTTACATATTTTAAAACCATTAAATCTATAAAAATCAATATTTATAGATATTTCATTATTGAAAATAATGAACATTAAAGCTGAAAGTCTAAAATGTATTTTATTATATTTCGACTTTAGAGTTTGTGTTTTCTGAACTCATTTTAGCTAAAATACTTAATTTCACACTTTAATAGAATTTACTGCAATTGAAATTTATGGAAAAGTAAGCAAATTTGATTTTCTTTAGGAGCTCCAAGTATATTTTATCTAAAATAGTTTTCAAAAATCTGAAAAATACATGAAACATTAAAAATCAGAAAAAGCAAATCGTATTTTATATATTTCACTTAAGTTGAGTGTTTTCTGAAAACTCATTTTTAGCTAAAATACTTAATTTTACACTTTAAATAAATTCTAAAAATTAAAACAAATTTATATTTCTTTGGAATACTAATAACTAAAATGTTAAAAATGAAATGCTTAAATTTAAAATGCAAATCTTTTTAATTTGAAATTATTAAATTTAATTTTTTAAAATCTTATTATAAAAAAATATTTTTAGAAAAATTGAAAATCCTTAAAGTAAAAATGCAAAATCATTTTATGCATTTTATTAATTTATTTTTAAACTATTTTATAAAAATAATTTTTTAAATAGAATTTCTATATTTTAAAAAAAAAAATTAAAAATAAAAATTTCTAAAATATTTTAGAAAATCCGTTAAGCTTGAGTGCTTTTTGGAAAACTCATTTTTAGCTAAAATACTTTTTTAACATTTTAAATAAATTTCTCTGCAATTGAAATTTATGGAAAAGTAAGAAAATTTATGATTTCTTTTGAAGTTTACTCAAGATATTTATCTAAAAATATTTTCAAAAATCTTGAAAATGCCTTAATCGTCAAAATGCAATAAAACAAGTTTATAGCATTTTTAATATTATTAATTATTTACATATTTTAAAATCCATTAAAATCTATAAAAATCAATATTTTATAGAATATTTCATTTATTTTCAAAATACATGAAACATTAAAGCTAGAAAAATGTGCTAAATCGTATTTTATTGCATATTTCGCGTTTAACGGTTTGAGTGTTTCTGGCAAAACTCATTTTAGCTAAAATACTTACATTTTCACACTTTTAAATAAATTTCTATGCAATTGAAATTTAGGGAAAAGTAAGCAAAATTTTATGATTTTCTTTTAGAAGCTTACTCATAGGTATATTTATCTAAAAAATAGTTTTTCAAAAATCTTGAAAATGCCTTAATCTAAAAAATGCAATAAAATCAAGTTTTATAGATTTTGAATATTTATTAATTATTTACATTTTTAAAAATCCATTAAAATCTATAAAAATCATATTTTTTATAGAATATTTCAATTATTTTCGAAAATACATGAAATTTAAAAGCTCAAAAAATGTCTAAATTTTATTTTATGCATATTTCGACGTTTTAAGTTTGATGCTTTTCTGACAAATATTTTTTAGCTAAAATACTTATTTTCACACTTTTAAATAAATTTCTACTGAATTGAAATTTATGGGAAAAGTAAGCAAAATTTATGATTTTCTTTAGGAAGCTTACTCAATATATTTTATCTAAAAAATATTTTCAAAATAAA
>WNWK01058983.1:0-10307 GCA_009830355.1 Cherax destructor | reverse complement strand
GTAGAAATTTTTTTTAAAAATTTTTTAAAAATTTGATTTTTTGAAAAATTTTATTTTGCCAAAAAACCCCAAAAAACCCTCAAATTTTTTTCAAATATGCTTTAAAAAAACCATTTTAGCACTTTTTTATGTTTTTTTTTAATTTTTCCCATGTTTTTTTTAAAAAATAATATGAATATTCTAAAAAAATATTGTTTTTACAGTTTTTTAAGGGGGTTTTTTAAAAATATGTAAATAATTAATAAATAAAAAAAATGCTAAAAAATTTATTTTATTGTTTTTTTTGGGTTTTAAAAAATTTTAAAAAGGGATTTTCAAAAACTTTTTTTTGAAAAAATACATTTTAAAAAAAATTTTTCCCAAAAAAAACAAAAAAATTTTTTTTTTTTTCCCAAAAAATTTTTTAATTTTTAGGAAATTTTTTTAAAAGTGTGAAAATCAATTTTTTTAAAAGAAAAAAGGGGGTTTTCCCCAAAAAAAACAAAAAAACCCCTTTAAACGTCGAAAATGCAATTCCCATTTTAGAAATTTTTTTAAATTTTAATGTTTCATTTTTTTTTTAAAAAAAAAAGGAAATATTCAAAAAAAATATTTTTTTTTAAATTTTTTTTTAAAGGGGTTTTTTAAAAATTTTTAAAAAATTAAAAAATTTTTAAAAAAATTCAAAAAATTTTTTTTTTAAAAATTTTTTATTTTAAAGGGTTTTCAAGGATTTTAAAAAAAACTTTTTTTTAGAAAAAATTTACACCTTTTAGAAAGGGTTTCCCCAAAAAAAAATAAAAAAAATTTTCCATTTTTTCCCCAAAAATTTCAATTGCAGAAAATTTTTTTAAAAAAGTTTTAAAATTTCTAGTATTTTAGAAAAAAATGATTTTTCCAAAAAGTTTTAAACGCTCTAAATGTCGAAATATGCAATAAAATACCTTTTTAGCACTTTTTTATGATTTTTTTAATGTTTCATTTTTTTTTAAAAAAAAATAATAGAATATTCTAAAAAAATATTGATTTTTAAAAAATTTTTAAGGGGTTTTTTTAAAAATATGTAAATAATTAATAAATTTTAAAAATGCTAAAAAACTTTTTTTTTGTTTTTTGGTTTTGGGGCTTTTTAAAAGGATTTTAAAAAAAAATTTTTTTTTTAGATAAAATACACCTATTAGTAAGTTTCCCAAAAAAAAAATCATAAAATTTTGCTTACTTTTCCCAAAAATTTCAATTGCAGAGAAATTTTTTAAAAGGTATAAATCTTTTTTTTAGCAAAAAAAATTTTTTTAAAAAAGCCCTAAACCCGGGTTTAAAAAACGTCGAAATGTCAAAAAATACGATTTTAGCACTTTTTTCTGTTTTTTTTAATTTTTTTTGGGTTTTTTTGAAAAAAATTGAAATATTCTATAAAAATATTGTTTTTTATAGTTTTTTAAGGGGTTTTTTAAAAATATGATATTTAAAAAAATTAAAAAATCCCATAAAATTTGGGATTTTATTGCTTTTTTTGAAGTTTTAAAGCATTTTAAATTTTTTTTAAAAAAACTTTTTTTTTAGATAAAATACACCGGGGGAGTAAGCTTAAAAAAAAGAAAATCAAAAAATTTTTTTATTTTTCCCAAAAAATTTCAATTGCAGTAAAAATTTTTTTTTAAAAAAAGTGGATAATCGAGATTTTACCTAAAAATTTTTTTGCCAGAAAAGCCTCAAACCGCTCTAAAACGTCGAAATATGCAAAAAAATATTTTTTTAAAACAAATTTTTTCATGTATTTTCAAAAATTATGAAATATTCTAAAAAAATATTATTTTTATAGTTTTTTAAGGGGTTTTTTTAAAATTTTTTAAAAATAATTAAAAAATTTTTAAAAAAATGCTAAAAAACTTGATTTTATTGCTTTTTTTGAGTTTTAAAAAGGATTTTAAAGGTTTTTCTAAAAAACTTTTTTTAGATAAAATACACCATGAGAAGGGGTTTTCCTAAAAAAAATTTAAAATTTTTTTGCTTATTTTTTCCCATAAATTTAATTTCAAGAAATTTTTTTTTAAAAGTTTTAAAATTTTTTTTTTTTGAAAAAAATGAGTTTTGCCAAAAAAACCCCCCAAACCCTTTTAAAAGGGGTGAAATATGAAAAAAAACCATTTTAGCACATTTTTTGATTTTTAAGTTTCATGTTTTTTTAAAAAATAATATAAAATATTCTAAAAAAATATTATTTTTAAGATTTTTTTTGGGTTTTTTTAAAAATATGAAAAAATTTAAAAAAATTTAAAAAAAAGAAAAAACTTGATTTTTTGTTTTTTTTGGTTTGGGGATTTTAAAGGTTTTTGGGGAAAAACTTTTTTTTTAGAAAAAAAAACCCCCTTTTAAAAAAGGGCCCAAAAAAAAACCCAAAAATTTTTTTTTTTCCCCCAAAAATTTTCTTGCAGTAGAAATTTATTTGGGGTTAATTAGTTTTTTAAAAAAATGAGTTTTGAAAAAGCACTAAACCCCCTTTTAAAAATGGGGGGGAAATATGAAAAAAAATACCATTTTAGCATTTTTTTATAAATTTTTTAATTTTTCATTTTTTAAAAAAATAAAAATATTCTAAAAAAATATTGATTTTTAAGTTTTTTAAGGGGTTTTTTTTAAAAAATATGTAAAAAATTAAAAATTTTAAAAAAATGCTATAAAACTTGTTTTTATTGTTTTTTTGACGATTTAAGGCTTTTTAAGGATTTTCTAAAAATTTTTTTTTTAGATAAAATACACCTTTTAGAAAGGGTTTAAAAAGAAAATCAAAAAATTTTGCTTATTTTTCCAAAAAATTTCAATTGCAGAAAATTTTAAAAGTTTTAAAATTTCTAGATTTTAGCAAAAAATAAGTTTTCCAAAAAAGCCCTAAAACCCCTTTAAAAACTTCGGAAATATGCAAAAAAAATATTTTTTTAGCTTTTTTTATGATTTTTTTAATGTTTCATTTTTTTTTTAAAAAATAATATGAATATTCAAAAAAAATATTGATTTTTACTTTTTTTTTGGAAAATTTTTTAAAAATATGTAAATAATTAAAAAATTTTTAAAAAAAATGCTATAAAATTTGGGATTTTATTGCATTTTTGATTTTTAAAAGGTTTTTAAAAGGATTTTCTGAAAATTTTTTTTTAGATAAAATCCCCCTATTAGGTTTCAAAAGAAAATAAAAAAATTTTGCTTTTTTTTTTCCCCAAAAAAAAATTGCAGAAATTTATTTAAAAGTGGGGATAATCTTTTAAAAAAAAATTTTTTCCCCCAAGCAAAAACCCCGGCTCTAAATCGTAAAATATTAAAAAACCATTTTAGCACTTTTTTTGTTTTTTTAATTTTCCCCATTTTCCTTTTCAAAAATAATATGAAATTTTCTTAAAAATATTGATTTTTTTTTTGGGGGGGTTTTTTAAAATTTTAAAAAAATTTTAAAAATTTAAAAAAAGAAAAATTTGATTTTTTTGGGTTTTTTTTGACTTTTCAGGTTTTTAAAGGATTTTCTGAAAAATTTTTTTAGATAAAATACACCTATGAGTGCTTCCTAAAAAAATCATTTTATTTTCCATATTCCCCTAAAAATTTCCCCCTTTTGGGTTTTTAATAATTTAGAAAAAATGATTTTTCCAAAAAAAGCCCAAACCCCTTTAAAACGTCGAAAATGCAAAAAAACGATTTTGCCATTTTTCTGATTTTTAATTTATGTTTTTCAAAAAAAATTTTAAAAAAAAATTTTGATTTTTTTTTAAGGATTTTTTAAAAATTAAAAATTTTAAAAATAAAAAAAAGCAAAAAAACTTGTTTTTATTGTTTTTGACGAAAGGGTTTTTCAAGGATTTTAAAAAAACCCTTTTTTTTAGAAAAAAATACACCTATAAAAAAAGGGGTTTAAAAAAATAAAAAATTTTTTAAAAAATTTTAAATTTAGAAATTTTTTTAAAAGTGTAAATCTTTTTTTTTAGAAAAATGAGTTTTGAGAAAAAAACGCAAAACGTCGAAAATGCAATAAAAAGTTTAAAAAGTTTTTTTCATTTTTTTTTTTCATGTATTTTGGGGAAATAATATGAAATATTCTATAAAATATTGTTTTTTAAAATTTTAATGTGTTTTTTTAAAATTTTTAAAAAATTTTAAAAAATTTTTAAAAAAAAATCCCTTTAAAACTTTTTTTTTTTTTGACGTTTTTTGGGTTTTTTAAGGTTTTTCGGGAAAACTTTTTTTTTAGATAAAATACACCATGAGAAAGGTTTTTTAAAGAAAATCATTTTTTTTACTTTTATAAATTTTGCGAAAAATTTTTTTTTAAAAAAGTGTTATAATTTAATTTTAGTTTTGATTTTTTAGAAAAGTTTAAAACCCGGGGAAATCTAAAATGCAAAAAATACCATTTTGTTTTAAAAAGATTTTTTTAATGTTTTTCATGTTTTTTAAAAAAAAATAATTTTTAAAAAAATATTGTTTTTTTTTTTTAATATTTTTTTTTAAAAATTTTTTAAAAATATTAAAAATTTTATAAAATTTTATTTTATTGTTTTTTTGACTTTAAAGGGGTTTTTAAGGATTTTCTGAAAACTTTTTTTTAAAAAAAATAAAATTTTAGTGTTTTCGGGAAAAAATTTTTTTTTTTTTCCCATATTTAATTGCAGAAAATTTATTTGGTTAACTATTTTTTTTAGCAAAAACTGAGTTTTGCCAGAAAGATAAACCCCCTTTAAAAAACGTCAAAAATGCAATAAAAAGACTATTTATAGCATTTTTTAATATTTATACATTATTTACATATTTTTAAAAAATCCCATTTCATATTATTTTTCAAAAATACATGAAACATTAAAAATATAATAAAAATGTGCTAAAATGGTATTTTATTGCATATTTCGACGATTTAGAGCGGTTTGAGTGCTTTTCTGCAAAAACTCATTTTTTATCTAAAATACGTAGATTTTCACACTTTTAAATAGAATTTCTACTGCAATTGAAATTTATGGGAAAAGTAAGCTAATTTTTTTTTTTTTTGAGGAAGCTTACTCATAGGTATATTTCATCTAAAAAAATAGTTTTTTAAAAAAATCCTTGAAAATACAATGAATCGTCAAAAAAGGCAATAAAATAAAGTTTTATAGCATTTTTTAATATTTTATAATTATTTAACTATTTTTAAAAAATCCCATTAAAAATCTTTAAAAATCAACATTTTTATAGAATATTTCATATTATTTTAGAAAATCGAAAATACATGAAACATTAAATAGCTCAGAAAATGTGCTAAAATCAGTATTTTATTGCATTTTCGACTTTAGAGGGTTTGAGTGCTTTTCTGGCAAAACTCATTTTTAGCTAAAATACTAGATTTCAAACTTTTAAATAGAATTTCTACTGCAATTGAAATTTATGAAAAGTAAGAAAATTTATGATTTCTTTTAGGAAGCTTACTCATAGGTATATTTATCTATAAAAATAGTTTTTCAGAAAATCTGAAAATCCTTGAATCGTCAAAAATGCAATAAAATAACGTTTTATAGCATTTTGAATATTTATAAATGATTTACATATTTTTAAAAAATCCCATTAAAAATCTATAAAAATCAATATTAATTTAGAATATTTCCTATTATTTTCCAAAAATACATGAAACATTAAAAAGCTCACAAAAATATGGTAAAATCCCATTTTATGACATTTTTCGACGTTTTAGAGCGGTTTGAGTGCTTCTGTGACAAAACTCATTTTTTAGCTAAAATACGTAGATTTTCAAACTTTTAAATAGAATTTCTACTGCAATTGAAATTTATGGGAAAAGTAAGCAAAATTTAATGATTTTCTTTTAGGAAGTTTACTCCTAGGTGTATTTTATAAAAAATAGTTTTTTTCAGAAAATCCTTGAAAATGCCTTAAATCGTCAAAAAATGCAATTAAATCGTATTTTATTGCATATTTCGACTTTTTAGAGCGGTTTGAGTGCTTTTCTTGTAAAACTCATTTTTAGCACTTTTAAATAGAATTTCTACTGCAATTGAAATTTTTGGGAAAAGTAAGCAAAATTTTATGATTTTCTTTTAGGAAGCTTACTAAAATCCATAAAAATGCCTTGAATCGTCAAAAAATGCAATTAAATCAAGTTTTATAGCATTTTTGAATATTTATTAATTATTTACATATTTTTAAAAAATCCCATTAAAAATCAATAAAAATCAATATTTTTATAGAATATTTCATATTATTTTCGAAAAATACATGAAACATTAAAAAGCTCAGAAAAATGTGCTAAAATCGTATTTTATTGCATATTTCGACGTTTTAGAGCGGTTTGAGTGCTTTTCTTGCAAAACTCATTTTTTAGCTAAAATACTTAGATTTTCACACTTTTAAAGAGAATTTCTACTGCAATTGAAATTTTTGGGAAAAGTAAGCAAAATTTTATGATTTTCTTTTAGGAAGCTTACTCATAGGTATATTTTATCTAAAAAAAAAAGATTTTAAGAAAATCCTTGAAAATGCCTTGATTCGTCAAAAAATGCAATAAAATAACGTTTTATAGCATTTTTGAATATTTATAAATTATTTACGTATTTTTAAAAAATCCCATTAAAAATCTATAAAAATCAATATTTTTATAGAATATTTCATATTATTTTCGAAAAATACATGAAACATTAAAAAGCTCAGAAAATTGCTAATGGTATTTTATTGTATTTTCGACGTTTTAGAGCGGTTTGAGTGCTTTTCTGGCAAAACTCATTTTTAGCTAAAATACTAGATTTTCACACTTTTAAATAGAATTTCTACTGCAATTGAAATTTATGGGAAAAGTAAGCAAAATTTATGATTTTCTTTAGGAAGCTTACTCATAGGTTATTTTATCAAAAAATTTTTCAGAAAATCCTGAAATGCCTTAATCGTCAAAAATGCAAACTTTTATAGAATATTTATAATATTTACTATTTTAAAAATCCATTAAAAATCTATAAAAATCAATTTTTTAGAATATTTCATATTATTTTCGAAAAATACATGAAACATTAAAAAGCTCAGAAAAATTGCTAAAATGGTATTTTATGCATTTCGACGTTTTAGAGCGGTTTGAGTGCTTTTCTGACAAAACTCATTTTTAGCTAAAATACTTAGATTTTCACACTTTTAAATAGAATTTCTACTGCAATTGAAATTTATGGGAAAAGTAAGCAAAATTTAATGATTTTCTTTTAGGAAGCTTACTCCTAGGTGTATTTTATAAAAATAGTTTTTCGAAAATCTTGAAAATGCAATTAAATCGTCATAAAATGCAAATTAAATCAAGTTTTATAATCTTGAATATTTATTAATTATTTACAATATTTTAAAAATCTATTAAAAATCATAAAAATTAATATTTTTATAGAATATTTCATATTATTTTCGAAATAATGAAACTTAAAAGCTCAGAAAAATGTGCAAAATGTATTTATTGCATATTTGCGTTTAGAGATTTAGGCTTTTTAAAATTCATTTATTAATGGTATTTTATTGCATATTTCGATGTTTAGAGCGGTTTCAGTGCTTTTCTGACAAAACTCATTTTTAGCTAAAATACGTAGATTTTCAAACTTTTAAATAGAATTTCTACTGCAATTGAAATTGATGGGAAAAGTAAGCAAAATTTATGATTTTCTTTTAGGAAGCTTACTCTAGGTGTATTTTTCAAAAAAAAGTTTTTTCAGAAAATCTTGAAAATGCTTGAATCGTCAAAAATGCAATAAATCAAGTTTTATAGCATTTTTGAATATTTATAATTATTTACTTTTTAAAAATCCCATTAAAAATCTATAAAAATCAATATTATTTTCTTTTAGAAGCTTTACTATAGGTGTATTTTATCTAAAAATAGTTTTTCAGAAAATCCTTGAAAATGCTTAATCGTCAAAATGCAATAAAATAAGTTTTATAGCATTTTGAATATTTCATAATTATTTAACTATTTTAAAAAATCCCATTAAAAATCTATAAAATCAATATTTTTATAGAATATTTCATATTATTTTCGAAAATACATGAAACATTAAAAAGCTCAGAAAAATGTGCTAAAATGGTATTTTATTGCATATTTCGACGTTTAGAGCGGTTTGAGTGCTTTTCTGCAAAACTCATTTTTTAGCTAAAATACTTGCTTTTCTGCAACTCATTTTATAAATACTAGATTTTCAACTTTTAAAAAATTTTACTGAATTGAAATTTGAAAGTAAGCAAAATTTAATGATTTCTTAGGAAGTATATAGTTATTTTATCTAAAAGTTTAGAAAATTGAAATGCTTAATCGTCAAAATGCAATAAATAATTTTATAGCATTTAATATTTATATTTAATTTTTAAAACCCATTAAAATCTTTAAAAATCAATATATTATAGAATATTTCATATTATTTTCAAAATACATGAAACATTAAAAATCAAAAAATGTTAAAATGATTTTTGATATTTGACGTTTAACGGTTTAGTGTTTCGACAAAACTCATTTTTTAGCTAAATACGTAGATTTAAACTTTTAAATAGAATTTTACTGCAATTGAAATTTATGGGAAAAGTAAGCAAAATTTAATGATTTTCTTTAGGAAGCTTACTCTAGGTGTATTTTTTATAAAAAATAGTTTTTCAGAAAATCTTGAAAATGCCTTAATCAAAAATGCAATTAAATAAGTTTATAATTTTAATATTTATAATATTTACATATTTTAAAAATCCCATTAAAAATCTATAAAATCAATATTTTAGAATATTTCATATTATTTTCAAAAATACATAAACATTAAACTCAAAATGTAAATGATTTTTATATTTACGTTTGAGCGGTTTAGTGCTTTCTGCAAACTCATTTTTAGCTAAAATACTTAGATTTTCACACTTTAAAAGAATTTCTACTGAATTGAAATTTATGGGAAAAGTAAGCAAAATTTATGTTTTCTTGTTATCATAGTTTTTTAAAAAATTTTAAATCCTGAAAATGCCTTAATGTAAAATGAATAATATTTTTACATTTTTAAATATATTTAAATTTTTAAAAAATCTTTAAATAAAATCAATATTTAAAATATAATATTTAAAATACAGAAATTAAATAAATTGAATGATTTTTTATTTTTTAGAGCGTTTGATTTTTTGGCAAAATCTTTTTCAAAATATTAGATTTTCACTTTAAATAAATTTTTGAATTGAAATTTATGAAAGTAAGAAATTTATATTTTTTTAAATAATAGGTTATTTATAAAAAAAATTTTTCAGAAAATCTTAAATGTTATTAATAATATTACTTTTAATATTAATTTACATATTTTAAAACAAAATTAATATATTTTAATTTAATTTTTAAATACATGAATTAAATAGAAGAATTTATTCTATTATTTAGAATTGAAGCTTTAAACCTTTTAATATTATTAAATTACATAATAAATATTTTTAGAATAATTTAAAAAATTTATTAGCTAGAATTAGTTTAACATTTTATAAATGATTCATTTAAATTAATTATAAATAAAAATTTTATATTTTTTAACATAGGTAATTTATTAAAAATATTTCGATTAAAATTTAGTTGCAAATATTTATAATTTTATTATATTTATATTAATATGAAAATAAAAATAATTTTTTTAATATTGATCAAAAATTATTCAAAATAAAATGTATTAATGATATTAAGTTTTTTTAATATTTTTAAAATATTAATAAAAAATTTTAATTATATATAAAATAATTTAAATAGTTTTTAATAGTTTTGTACTTATGCAATCTTAAGAATATTTTTATTTATTTAATTTATAATTTGAAAAAACAAATTTATATTTTTTAAATATTATTATTTTAAAAAATTTAAAACTGAAATCTAAAGAATGATATATTTAGTTTTTTTAATTTTTAAAAATCATTAACTTAAATAATTTTAATTTTATGTAAAAGAAAATAATTAAATTCTAAGTATTTTTCAAAGTTTTAGATTTGAAATTTATAAAATATGATTTTAATTTTAAATAATTTTATATAAATTTATAAATAAAAATAATATTTTTAGAATTCTATTATTTTATCTAAATTAAAAACTGAAATCTATCGAATCATATCAAGTTAAGCTTTAATTTTTAATCTTAAATCCAATATTTAAAATATCAAATTTGATTTATAAAATTAAAATTTTAGATTGAACGTTATCTTTGCTTTCTAAATATAATTAATTAAAAATCTATAATTAATTTATATAAATTTATATTTTGAACTTACTTATTTTTATTTAGAACGAATGTTAAATAAAAAAAAGTTTTATTTAATTAAATAAACAAAATGAAGTT